>ML249395.1:0-15180 GCA_005239495.1 Nicotiana undulata | reverse complement strand
CACCCCGTTTTGTCTTCTTCCCCAACCCCTATTTTAGTTTTTTCTACCCCTTCATGTTTCGTCTATCTAACCACCATTACTAAGAAGAAAAGAGGAGCTATTGGGTCTTGTAAAAATCACTATTATTGATCTTTTGAAAAAACTTGAAAATATAATCGGGTCTTGTTGATTAATGTGTTCCATGACCTAGAAAATTAGTTTGAATTCGTGATTATTGTTGAATAAAAATTTACTTGGGTGATTAATTTAGATAAAATTCAAAAAATACTATTAACAAGTTTGAAGCTTTGATTTGAGCTTGAATTTGAAATTTTTATAAGGATTTGTAATGGATGCTGTTAAAACTTGTTAAAAAATCGTGCAAAGAGTTGAATCTATAGTTAGGGAAGAAGGTGCTTGTAGTGGAAGGTTAGCGGTAGTATGGTGGTGGTGGTGGAGAAGATGATGGGGTTGGAAAGATGAAGAGGGGGTGGAGTTTTTTCTTTTCTATATTTTTTTCTTTGGGAAGATGAGGAGAGGGGGTGGAGTAGGGTGGGGGGCAAAGGGTTTTTTTATTTATTATTTATTTATGACACGTGTCCGATACCGATTGGCGCGTGTAATAGCAATCTTTAAACATATGTGATAAACACCAAAGTGATGTGTTGATACACTTTTAAATATTTTAATGTGCAATACTATTTATAGTCTCGAGATTCCAACAATAGCCCATAGCTCTTAAACACAACCTAATAGTCTCTACCCATAATGCTGCCACTACTGTGTAAATTCAAGTATACTATATATATCACTATTCGGCGTTAGCAATTCTGAATGGGCAATCCTAATTCCTAAGTCCTAACCCATGCCCAAGTCCCACACAAATGGATAGATTGATCTAAGTCAAAATGAGTTGAATCAATAATGGCTTTTGGCAATAATCTACCAAATATTTGCTAGGTTCAAAATGAACCGGTTAACTTGAACTAAACAATGAGTTTCAAATTTGCCCAATTCAACTCTGTTGTTCATTTACTTATTTGCTCTTTTATAGTTATTCAATTATCAAATCAAACTAACAATAGTTAAATCGAACTTAAAAAATAACTTTTTATTTTTGACAAATTTTCCTATGGATTAATTTGGATTACATATGCTATCCAAATTGTTCCACACTTTTAGATGGATTAACTTGGCCGCATAGCCAATGACCTGCAAATGAATTTTGGATGAACTAAATTTGACACATCTACCCTACTCCTCGTCTAACAATTTGGTTGTATATTGTTTCTTATTCCTTACTTGGTTTTATTTTTATGTTTTGCAAGAGTTTACATTTGTCAATATTCATTCCTTTCACTTTTATTTATTCACTATACTAAAAATATATTTTCACTTTTACTTATTCATTTTAGCAAATTGAAAGAGACAAAAAATTTTCTATTTTACCCTTGTCATTAAACACTAATTCCCTTCTAAGACTTTTTGAAAGAAAGTATTACAAGAAAATACACATTACTTCACACCATAACAAAAAATTGCCCATATTTTAAAGTTTTATCCGATCTAGCTCATATTGTACATATTTTGAAAGCATTAGCAAATTCAAAATACGTATTCTTACAACCATTGCTTCTAAAAACTATGGAGTTAAATCTGTGTTGTCACAACCATTGCTTTCACTCTCTTCTTCTCAAATCTTCTACATATGCTTCAAGGGCCGTGTAATTTCTGCTTCGTCCCCCTGTGTCAGCTGGTTGCAATGTAAGAAAATTGAATAGTAGAAGTCCCTTACTGAAGGCCATTCAAAGCGTTGCTTTCGAAAATGTGATTTTTTTTAATTTGTTAGTTGTTTGGATTGTGCGTTATTCCAATTGATTGAAAATATCAAAAAGAGTTCAAAATATATATTTTTTCGGTGAAATAAGAAACTTTTACTAATCACCAGCACAAACTTTACAAAATACTCTCCCTCCAATTTCCTGCCCTCTCCCCATTCATATTGTTCTTGTTACTTCTTATTACTGTATCTTTGTATTAACAACCTTTACACTTGCTCTATACTATTTATAATAAATAAAGTGATTTGGAATAGATTTGAGTTAAATTTTAGAAGAGACGCAAGGATGAAGATAGAAGTATATGTTATTGCATTATACTTCTATTAGTGACTTTTACATGATATTAAAAAATACAGAAAATTAACCGAACCGTACTGATATCGAAGAGAAACCAACATAATCGGAACGGTTTTAAAAAGTCTAATTTTAATAATACATTATTGAATAACCGAAAAATTATTATGCTATAAATTTTATAAAATAAGCGGCCGAATCGAAACCATTAACACCCCTACTATGCAAGGATACTCCGGGACTATTTTGAGAATGCCAAAATCTGTTAGATATTTAATGTTCTCATTACAATAATCCAAGGAAAATGCACAGCCAATGCAAAAAAAAAAAAAAACTTGTGCATCAAAAGAAAAAGAAAAAGAAATGGTCAAGATTCACAACACTTAGCAATTTTACTATGCATTGCTATAATGAGTTCAAATTCCACCGACTGTACCCTCTCCTTCCTTCTCCTTCTCTGTTACCTTATTTATTATTACACTTATACCCTAAACAAAAAATTGAAAAAAGAAAAGTTATAGTAGAATTCACCACCAAGTTATACGATACCAGGGAGCTAGTTTTTGCGTAGACCTGGTATATGTGTTATAAATTTTATTAATCTTTTAATATATTTGACTGTAAATTCATTAGTTTGGGGTTGTTATAACAATAACAACCCAATAAAATTTTACTAATGAGATCTGGGGAGGATAGTGTATGTATGCAGATCTTACCCTTACCCGAAGAAGTAAAGAAAATTTTAATCATGGATCCGCTTGTAAATTCAACTCTTACCATCCCCTTCTTTTTATTTTGTTCGTATTTCCAAAAGTAATAAAAAATTTATGGAATTCATCCAAGAGAGGAGTCAACGTCGTTTTCTTACTCCAAATATAACTGAATAAAAACTGTTAAAAAGGTTTCATTGCATGATATCCAACCGTTATTCATTCACATTTATCTCCCTCACTTGGCTTTTCTCCAAACGTCACCTAAAAACCAATTAACCCCTTCATTTCTCCCTTCCTAACTTTTAACTAAATATAAAATTAGTAAATTATGGACATCCTCAATTTATTTGTTAGTACCACACTATAAAAGCAGCCTCTTGCTTATATTTTGTGCTTAATACCATCACCCAAGTTCCTTTTCGCCTTACTCCTCCTTCCAACAAGAAAGAAATAGTCACCCTTTTATATATGCTTTTGCTTTACTTTCTTGGTATACATACTTTCTTCTCCTCTGTTCTTTTTTTTTTTTTTTTTTTAAATACTTTTGCAGGCTATTAAAATTGAGAAGAAATAGAGAGTGAAGATGATGGGATTTGAGAGATTAATGGTGAACTTGAAGACAAAATTGAGGAGGTCTTTGAAAATGAAGGAATCTTACGATAAGATTGAGAAGAGTGAAAGCATGAGAGTGGAGATTAGGAGCAAGAAAGCTCGTAAACTCATTGAACAGACTCTTCAAATTGCTGACTCCCCCAAAACCAGAAGTTATACTTTCTAGTTACTCTAATGTTTTTTGTAATAACAAATTTCATCAAGCCAAATGCAGAGCCTTAGTGGCGTATCTGTTTTCTTCTCTTCTTATTTTCATACACGAATACATAGGAAGAACTAGCAGTAATTAATTGTTGAGACACATAATTCGATACTATTCTTCTGGGCTGTGTCTCCATCTGCATCAGTTTGTCTGTTTTTTCTTTCTTTTGTATTTGGCGTTCGAAATCCACCAAGTAGGTGTACTAAATAGGAAACTCACTTTTTATCAAAACAAAAAATTCTTTATTTTACTTCGAACCTAAAACATCCCGTTAAGGATATGTTATGTCCGAGTTGTGTAATTTTAGGTAAGGAAAAATGATATTGTAAAATCGCTCTAAAAATAATGGTCGAATAAATATTTTTAACTGGGCACAAGAAAAAATAAAGATTTTTGGCAGAGCACGTTTTGGCTAAAAATGATCATTGCTTAGGTTAGTTGCATCTAGACACCTCTCTCTCTCTTTCTCTCAACAGATCTTTGGCAGAGCACGTTTTGGCTATTTGTTTTGTTTGGCCTGTTTAGCCTGTAATCTTACATTTTCAGCCACTAACTTTTCACCTTCTTTTTCTTTCCGGTAAACAAGAACTAGAGTTTTATAAATTAGAGTGGGGCCAAATACACCCATGTATTATAAAAATATTTTGAGTTCATATATTCTCTTGTTGTTATACTATTAGTTCAAATATATTACATTTCCGTTAAATTTGTCCAAAGTGGACATTCAATTCTATATAGCATTGACATTTGATGAGGTGAATGTCACATGACTTGCCACCTTAGCGCCCCTAACCCATTTTACCCTCCCCTTCTATTTTTTTCACCACTAATATTTTCTTCCCCTCCACCATTATTGCCGCCATTACCGCTACTATATAAAATATTGTATTTCAAATTTTAATCTTTTATATATGGATAGGGGCGTTGAGATGGCGTGCCATGTGGCATCCACCTTATCAAATATTAATGCCACGTAAGATTGGATGACCACCTTGGACAAACTTAACAGAATAAGGATATATTTGAATCAATAGTATTACGATACGGGTATATTTGGACCTAAAGTATAACTAAGAGTTTATTTAAACCTTTCTTATAGTACAGGGACATATTTGGCCCTTTGCCGTTTATAAATTGATATAGAACATATCCACAGTTGTTTTGTTTTCTTCTTTTTTAGCAAAAAAAATAAAAATCTATAAGTTCATTTCGAAAGTAAAAAAGAATAGGCCAAAGTTTAGTAAGATTTGTGTATTTTTGTTTGAATTATTGGAAATTGAATGCTGGTGATTTATGTTTGTGTATTTTTGTCTGATTCGTGTATAGAGAAATGATTTTGAAGAATCACACAACCAACCTCAATTAGTTTGAAACAAAGGTAATTGATTAATTGGGTGTTGATACTTGATAGAAAGTGAAATTATATTTACTAACCACAAAAATGACATCTCAATCTTTGTACTAACAAAAAACCACATCCTAGTCATCGTACTTATCAAAAAACAAAAAGGAAAATCTCCATCTCAATCTTTGCAATCTTGTGTAATAGGGAAAATTGATAATTGCATATGAATCTCTGGTAGATTGACCTGCTGCTTAGCATAGCAGATCTACTCAATGATCATTCTTATATGCTACTACAATTTGGTATAGACTATAGAGTAATAAAATTGCTTAGTGTGAGTGATCTAAGAAATGCAAAAAACAAGACAAGGAATTAATTAGTATTGCATGCTGTCTTATTGGACTGTTGCCTATACTGAGATGTGATTAGCTTGCAATAAGACAAATGATGAGTCATTGACAGAAAAAGCAAGAAAATAAAAAACAAAACACAAATTAATAAAGGCATGCAAGTTTGGCTTTGTGCCTACTTTTCATTGTCAGCACAGCTAATTATTTAGGCAAAAAGATGGTAAGAGGAGTAGGGCAATGAAAGAGAAAGTGAGAGATCAAGCACTACATGTCTCTATGGTGATGTGGATACTGTCTTGACATATCCCCATGTCAGCTGCTGGATCTGTTTTTTTCCTCTCTTGACATGATTTTTTTGTTAAACATGTAATCCACCATAAATTAAAAAATATAAAATCACTACGTATTACACTTTGTTTAGGACTCTATAAAAGGTATACTAAAAATAAAAATCAGAATAGCCAAATATATCCTTGTACTTGTTCACGTCTGTCATCCCGGTCTCTATATTCAACGATTTGTCAAGTAAACATTTATACTTGTTGAAGCACAGTACACTAAGCCCCTCTGCCACGCGTGTCTTTCAAACTCATTGATATAAATATCCTCGTCAGACAAAATATTGCACATTATTTTTTATGTTTATATTGTACAACGCCATCCTCGCCTCCCCCAAAAGAATCCCTTCTTCCATTTTCACGGCAGCATCAATGGCAAACCGTTGTTACAACACCGATCAAAGACGAGAGCATGTAAGCACACAAATTATTTGACTCAGCAAAATAAATGCCACATAAACTCGGTCAACTGTCAAAGGGGTTTAAAACAATAGAGTTTAGATAAAAATTTGATAAGTAGGGAGATCAAGATGTCAAATTTGAACAAGCAGAAGTACCTGTCAGGTTATCCTGCCAAAATAAAATAGCTAACAATAATAGTATTATTATTTTCACTCAATGATAAAGAATATAAACCAAATCTTTATTTACTATGAAAATGCTTTATTGACCAAACCCATTCAATGGCCTATTTGCTTCTTATGATCTTAGTTAAGAGTAAATCAGTATCATAAGCATAATTGATAAGTCGGTTATTATGTGTACATAATTTGGTTAGTATATATGTTGCTGAAACGTACCCCTGACCCTCTTAGGAATTTGTCGAATTGGGTTTGTGATAGAAAATGATTTAAAGCCCTTTTGTTTCAGCATAAAAAAGAATTGTTGCAATACCAAGTTTGGTTTGATGCAATGGATATGCTTTTTTGGTCCTGGAATTGTCTGACTAACTAAAAGGCACATTCAAGGAGGCCGCCCTCATTGCTTACTGTCGTGAAGAAATGGTTAGTTTCTGATTGTCTTGTTCTGCTTTCTTTTCCTTGTCGCAGACAAAGCTAAACTATTTTTTTTTTTTTTTTGATTAAAATAAGAATTTTTATTGATAAACTACATACTGTTATTACATATAGTTCTCACAGCCATCCCATTGGGATCGAAACTGTGTTGAACATGAAACAAGTTAAAGTTTGTAACGGCATTAACATTGCCCATGCTAGCTAGGTTCTTACAAGCTTCTTCTGAAACAGACCTAAGATAAACTTTTCCTATTACATCATCTTTCATTGCAGTCTCTACCACCGGAGGAGGTACATGTAAGATAACTGATTTATTCATGTTACGTAGCTTGAGACCATCTTTCGCCAAGAGATGTGCCACTCCATTTGCTTCACGAAAGCTATGCCTGAGTAACGGGTACCCTAATTGAGCTATTGACCACCTGCATGAATCAATAATGTGTTTGTAAATATGATGATGTGCATTAAATTTTCCTCAGTGGAGTCGGTTTCGACTTCAATTGGCTGGAGCTTGTATTGGATTGCTAGGCGCAGACCCTCTTCTAGTGCCATTAGTTCTCTTTGTGACCTTTGTGTATCTTTGATATCCTAGTATCCATTGGCCTTGGCTATCTCTAATTATACCTCCCATCCCACCCATTTTTCTATTTTTATCATAGGCACTATCGAATTAAGCTTGTATGAACTTTCAGTAGGTGAGTACCACGAGATTTCGATAGTGCGTGTATTAAGAATTGGGTGTATATTTTCCGTTAAATATTTGAATTCAGCAGCCTTCACGAGGGTTAGAGATAGTGGGATATCCTTTGATTCGTTATTGATGTTGTTTGAGTTACGATTAATCCATATATGCCAAATTGCAAAAGGAAAGATGTCATCCCAATTCAGGGATGAGTAAAGTTTCTTAGGCTTCATGTGCCTAATTGAGTCCAGCCAGTGTATCTCATTTGAGTTTATAGGCTCTGTGTCAAAATGTTCCCAGAACCTCTTGACTATGGGACAAGTCAAAAAGATGTGTTTGATGTTTTCCTTGTCTTTCCTGCATGTAGGGCATATTTCATCTATGTTTATGCCTATGTAATGTAGATAACATCTACTGGGTACTCTGTTATGATAACAAAGACATAGAAGATAGGTGATTTTCTTTGGGATTTTCCCCTCCCAATCCATGAAAAACTTGTGTTGGTGTTTCCGTTGGGGTGTAAGAGGCTTAAAGCTATTTTTTGGCTAAATAAGACGTTGATTGTTAGGAACCAATACTGGATATCTTGATTAGAAGGGGTTTTTGGGGTAAAGGTACTTTGAATTTCTTCTAATATGGAAGTAGGTAGGGTAAATGACAGATTACCTAGCTTCCAACCTTGATTATTGAGGACTTCACAAATTAAAAGGTTTTCCTCTTTCCTTAGTAAGGGATCATGTATTTGAGTTCTAAGAGGTAAGAGGTTAGGAACCCATTTATCATACCAAAACTTTATTCGATCCCCCTTCCTATATTCCATGCCATGCCCTTGTTGCAAAGCTCCCACCCTTGCAAAATGTTTTTCCAAATGAATGAGCAATTTTTAGGGTTGTTTCTAGACACATATTGAATTATTAAGATCTTTGTCCAAGGTGAAGTTGTGTTATTATAAAGGCGCCAAATTAGATTTGCGAGCATAGCTCTGTTTTTGTGGCTTGTTTTTACCAGTCGCAATCCTCCCTTTTCTTTAGGGGTGGTGACTATGTCCCAATTAATTAAGTGAATCGTCTTTTCTCTTGGGTACTGACCCATAAAACATTTCTTTGAAGGCGATCAATATTGTTCAGAGGATTTTTTGGTAAGTGGAATCATTGCATAGAGTGGTTGAGGATGTTGTTTAAGGTGGATTGGATTAGGGTTGCTCTCCCTGCCAGATTAAGATAGTTTATTTTTCAATTAGCCAATTTAGCTCTCATATTATCTGATATATATAAGAAGTCGTTTGCTATGGAAAATTTTTCTACAATAGAGAAACCCAAGTACTTCCCAAATTCTTTTCCTATTGAGATATTTAAGATGCTCGCTGTTTCTTTTGAATATGTAAGGGGTAATTGTTAGAGAAAATTATCTTAGATTTTTTATCACTGATTTTGTGCCCAGATAGCTTACAAAATATTTTTAGGGTATTTAAGATTGTTTTACTAGTTTTTTTATTGATATTAGCCATTAGAGTAAGATCGTCAACAAAAAATATGTGCGATAATTTGGGACCTTTGGGGTTTAGAGAGATAGGGTCCCAATTTTCACAATCTACTTGGTGGTTAATAAACCTAAAAAGCATTTTCACACACAGGACAAAGATGTAGGGGGATAAGGTATCTCCTTGTCGAATGCTTCTAGTGGGAGAGAAGTAATTTGTGCTAGTCCCGTTAACTAGAATTGCTATGTTACTGGTGGTGATGAAATTCATGATAAGTTTGGTGATTTTTGGAGGAAATTTAAAGTAGGACAGTGTCCTATAATAAAGGACCACTCAATACGATCAAAAACTTTTTCCAAGTCTAGTTTGATGATCATTTTTGA
The DNA here is from genome assembly GCA_005239495.1 of Nicotiana undulata. Taxonomy (NCBI): domain Eukaryota; kingdom Viridiplantae; phylum Streptophyta; class Magnoliopsida; order Solanales; family Solanaceae; genus Nicotiana; species Nicotiana undulata. The sequence continues at coordinate 5,945 of ML249395.1, read as the reverse complement.
ATTGGAGCCTTTCATTTTTCTGAATTTATTAATAATTTCCTGAATAATAATGCCATTATCTGAGGCCCTTCTACTTTTTAGGAAACTTGATTGAAAAGGACTAATAATGTTATTGAGGTGAGGTTTTATCCTATTGGCTATGATATTTGTTACGACTTTGTAGATAGTGTTACATAACCCAATAGGTCGAAAGTTCTTTAGTTGGTTGGCATTGAAAACTTTAGGGACGAGACAAAGATAGGTGTTGTTCAAGGTCTGAGAGATTTCTTGGTTTAAAAAGATTTTTTTAATGTAACTAATGATGGAGTCTCCTACAATGGGCCAAAATTTTTGGTAAAAGAAAGGGTGAATCCCATCTGGCCCCGGTGCTTTCATTGGTTTAAAAGAAAATATGGCATTTGAGATTTTCTGGCTTGATATAGGATTATCTATGTGACTAAGATCAGTTTTATCGAAGCTCTTAGGAGATTGGCAAATATCCTTCCAATTCATGTGTGTGTGTGGTAGTGAAAATGTCTTTATAGAAAAGAAGAGTGTGCTTAGTTATCTCCACTGGATCCTCAATCTAGTGTCCTTCCTCATTTTTAAAGTGAGAAATCCGGTTATGCTTTCTTCTAATTAAGGTAGATATGTGAAAGAATTTTGTATTCGCCTCACCATTGTTTAACCAATTAATTTTTTACCTAAGTTTCCAAAAATCCTCTTCTCTTTGGAATATTTCATTATAGTCTTTTCTAAGTTGATTTTCCAAGTTTATGAGGAAATCGCTACTAGGGAAGTTGTGAGAGTTTTGAATTCTTTTAATTCTTGCTAGAATTTTCTTTTTCTTTTGAAAAATGTTCCCAAAGACTTCCTTGTTCCATTGAGTGATTTTTTCTTTGAAAGAGAACATAGCCTCTTGAAAGCTATTGTTATACCAACAATTTTCACCAAATCAGAAAATTGGGGGTAGGAGCACCACATGGATTCTAGTCGAAAAGGTCTAGTGGGTGGAGAAGTAAACTTAGGGTTCAATCAGATTAGTAGGGGATTGTGGTCATTATAAGTTCTAGGTAGGTGATCTACTATTGCATTAGGGTATTGTTTAGTCCAGTGCTCATTCACAAAGCATCTATCCATTCTTTCCATAATGAGGTCCTTTTTATTTTTTCTAAAATTTGACCAAGTGTATTTAGAGCCTTTAAAACCTAGGTAAAAAAGATTACACTTTTGAACAAAATTTCATAACTTAGTGGTTCTTCTAAAGTTAACTGGCCTACCCCCCCCCCCCCCCCCCCCCCCCCCCCCCCCCCCCTATTTCTCATATGATGGTAGGACATCGTTGAAGTCACCTGTGACTAATCCCGGAACCTTAATATTTTGATACCTAAATGAAAGATTTTCCCACATTTTATTACGTTTAGAAATAGAGGTACCAACATATATTGAGCTAAATAGCCAAGGTTTATGGTTTGGAAATACCTTTATCATTGCATGTAGCTCTTGATCTTCACGAATCACTTCCTCAACTGAAATCATATCATGCATCCACATGATGGCTATCCCCCCTGATCTACCTTCAGCTGGTATCTCAACTAGTTTAGAAAAGTTGAATTCCTGTTGGATTGGTGCATGTGCATGCATGCGAGTCTCCAGTAGGGAAACTAAGCAGGGTCGATGGGTATCTATAATGTCCCTGAAATTCCTATGAAACATGACATTATTTTCCCCTTCACGTTCCAGATTATGAAATTGATTGGGCGACTCATGAGAAAATGTGATGTTGGATGTTGTCCCTGATTCTCCTCCAGTCTTAGTGGAGGTACCTCTCTCAGAGTTGGGTTGAGAACTACTGCATACTTCCCTGCTGCTGGATTTAGGGGGGTTCTTATGTCCATTGAGCACTTGAACAATGTTGTTGGGCAGCTGATGATAGACTTCTTGTCTTGCCTCTCCTTGTATAGTAGTATTGCTATTTATCTTAGGCTTTTGAACTCTATTTGAGACTCTCTTAGGGGTCTTACTATTGCTTCCACCTCCCCTTGTACGTTGTTTCCTAAGTTTTGTACGTTGGGAGGTTGATGGACTTTCATTGGGTCTGGAATTTCTTGGTTTTGGGGATTCATGGATTGTTCATTTGTGGAATTTGGTTTGGTGGTTTCCATGCAAGGAAGATTAGGTTCCCAAGATTTTGAGGTGGGAAGAAGGGGATATTGTGTATGACTTGTAGCCCGTGTGTTGGGGTGAAGTGAGGGGGTAGACCCCAACGAGCTTGCATGGTTTGGATCAGGGCCGGTGAGGCATTTGGGGTGAGAGGATTTAGGATGTTGGTCAGCCAACTTTGGTTCACATAGTTGTTCATGCCTAGTTGCATACCTTCCATTATCAACTGGGATAGAAAGTTTTGATTCTGGAGAATAATGATCACCTCCTAACCCTCTATCTCCAAGTTAAAGGATGCTGCTTGTCCCATAAAACCCCTCTCCAACCATGATTGTGGTTGATTATTCATGGGTAGGGGTTCTTTGGAGTAGATTAGAAGGTTGCTAAGTGGTGGATTGGGAGGTAAGTTTTCCATTAGGTGAGGATTTTGTCGAGGAATTCTGAGGAGGTGAGTTCTTCTCTGGAGAAGTAAAGGTAGACGAGGCATAGAAATGATTTTGGCTAGTTATAAGCTTTTGATGTTCTAGAGATAATTGATTAGGGATATCTTTTGTGTTAGATTTGGAAGATTTTGTATCAATTTGCATGGGAGTTGATTGGGATTGCGTGTTGTTTATAAAGATGTTAGGATTGGGGGTTGCAATGACTCCTCTAAGGCTTGAAGGATTTTGTTTGATTTCCTCCAGAAAGTATAGTGGTTTTCCCTCTAAACTGTGGACGAGGAAAATGCTATCTTGTTCCTCGGAGGACACTTGTTGTTGGGTCTTTTTTGGCTTTATAGGAGAACCCACGTGTGTGCAAATTTTCCCCATGCAGTCCAAATTTTGTCTAGTCAGTATCTCTGGTTTAGAAATACTACTAGTGTTAGGAGAGTGGTTTGGGGTTTGTGTCAGGAAATTCTCTTTGTTAGTATTGTGTATATTGAATTTATTATCTAATTGTATTTCAGGTCCTTTATATTTAGTGCTAGTGTGATTATTCAGGGTGATATTTTCTTTGTAAACAAGTTTCTGCTTATTGATGTTCATAATATGTTCGCTATTATAATTTCTCTTTTTCATGTCTTTTGTTTCATCTTTAATAAGGAGGGAAGGGTTGCTAGGTTGTTTTTTATAACTATTTTGTCGATTGCTCATTTTTGTGAAGGTAACAATATTCCATTGTTCATCTTCCTTTTGCAAGGAAAGATTAGTGTTAATGACATTATGATTCATGTCAGTGGACATCGTATTAGTGTTCACTAGTGAGTAGCTACAATTAGTATGTGTGTGTCCTAATCTGCCACAATCTTTACATAAGAAGTTTTCTCCCTCGTAGTATATAAGTTGTTTGTGATTGCCTATGGAGATAGAAGATTTAACACGGTAATCGAGTGGGATTTCAACACAAAGTCTAGCATATCTACCCCTTAAGGTTGCTGAAGTACAAGCATCAATTTTTAACAATCTACCGATTTTGTTCCCAATCTTTGTCAGAATATTGATACCATATAATTCATTGGGGAGTTGGGGTAATCTTAGCCAAAATGGGGAGATGTTCAATTTTTCTTTAGTAGCAACGAAGTTTGGTACCCACTTTTTTACAGATAGAAAATGGCCATTGATAAACCAGGGGCCTTGGTGTAGAGCTTTAACCATGTTTGATTCCTGAGTAAATTTTACTATGAAAAAATCATTGCCTAAGTCGATTAATGGGAAAAGTTCCGTAGGTTTCCAAAGATCCTGTATCTTTTTTTTCAAATACTGGTGAAGGATACGCTTACCACATAATTTGATAATGACAGAAAATTTCCAAGGATCATAGATGCGTTGCAAATCTTCAAGTGTAAGAGTGATTGCATGATCTTCCTTTTCTGACCTTGGGTGCTCTATCTACTGTGGCATGTCTTCATTGTAGTCCTTTGCTATTAGGAGTGTGGATATTTGATGATCTTGGTTGAAGTTAAGTGGATCTTGGGAGAGGAGCTTTTCCTTGTATGAGATTGCGATTTCCTTTTCACTTTGTCCGTTTGTGTTTGTTTTTGGATCCGGAGGTTTTGGTGGTATAGAAGCCTCCATTAAGGAAGGCTCTATGAGTAGCTTAGACATAGTTTGTAAATTAAAGGAGTAATGAAGATGATAGGTAGTAGAGAGAGGAGAGAGTTTCTCTCACTTCATTGTCTATCTCTCTCTATATATCTGTTACTTGCAACTCACAGGTTTGTTTGTGTGTATCTATGCAGACAAAGCTAAACTAATTATCCCTGGTCCTTAATTGCTTCATGAACCACCTAAGAGAGAATAGAGATAACTTCTGACAGACCATATTATATTTATGGGCTACCGGAAAAGTGTTTGAGGCACCTAAAGGTGACTTAAGGGTAAAAAAAGCGGGTGAAAACTATGAAAAATTAAGGTTCAATTTTAATAGATACAGAAAATATTAGGTGATTTTTTACTGTCTGTCCAAATCTCGATGAGCATAATTACTCCGTGGTTGTACTTTAGACAATGCTAAAACAGTTGAGGTCCATGTCTAACATTCATCCACATATGCAAGCAAGTTCTTAATTTTGTATCTCCACAAGGGCTATATTGATTTCCCTAGATATGAATCTTTACAATAACCTAAATTCACATTATCACCCAAGTAAAGAAAATGAAGAGAAAAAAAGTAAAGGAGTGCTGCTAAAACACACTCAAAGAATGAGTTGATATTAGCTATCAACATGAAATTGTCGATTACAAAACCATTTTGTTTGTCAATGTCTAACTCATCAAGTGGAGAGATCGTATTAATTTTAACTTGGAATAATTGTTAGCAGACAAACATACACTGTTTACAAGCATAATGAGATAGATTACCTTTCTTGTACGGAAAAAAGAGGTCGCAACATTGAAAAAACATGGATCGTGAAAAGGTAAAGTTTTTATGCTGAATGACACCACCATTCGCGTTGATTTGATTTGAGCATTTCTAGCAAATCACACTTGGATATGTTGGCTTTTTCCTTCATACTTATTATAATATAGATTCATCAGGTTTGTTTGGCACGATAATGGAGCAAATAGATGTTATATTCAAATTATGACGAAATACTTCTATTCTTGTGATATATGGGAGGGTTGTGTCAATTTTGGGCGGGTCAAAACGGGTTTAGTCAATAATTGGGCAGGTCATTAGTGTTAAATGGGCGGGTTGGACCAATTTTGGACGGGTCAAAATGGGTTGAGAAAATAATTGGGCAAGTCAAAACGGGTTGAGTCAATAATTGGGCAGGTCAAATGACCCGTCCAAAAGTAATTTGAGCTAAGACTCAAAATGAGCTAAAATTTGGGTCATAGCCCAACCCCCCAAGTCTTATCAATATTTCGTTAATATACGACGTTGTTTTCTTATGAATTGTATAATTACTAAATAAGACTTGTTTTCCTTTGTTATGGTCATATATAACATATCAAATAAAAAATAAATTATTTCTAAGATATTCTGGAAAATTTAATTATGGATCAATTTGAGTTAAAAATCAAACAAACTTTAAATGGGTTTAGATGATTTAGGTCTAAATGAATTAAGTTCATTAAATGGTCTAACCAACCCAACCTTGAGCGAGGTGGGTGGTCATTTGGGCTTGGGCCAAATTTGACAGCCTAGGAAGATATATAGTTAGAACTAGCTCAATCTTACAAAGGTCAAAGATATCCCTAACACAAAGGTAGCCATAGACAAAACAGCCACAGCCAAAACTTGGTAGAATTGTTATTGGGAAAGAGATTTCAAAACATCACCGAGGAATTGGACGGTGATATGGAGAAGTGAAGAGA
>ML249387.1:0-43784 GCA_005239495.1 Nicotiana undulata | reverse complement strand
TATATATATAATAAATAATAATAATGAAGCCCAAGGAAATGAGTCTTTTGATTAGGATTTAAAATATATACTTTTATTCTGTAAAGATTTTACACGGCATGTAATTTATTTTAAAATAGAATTATTACACCCTTGAAAGGCCACAACGACATCGTATGTTGGCCGTTGAAGCCACACGTCAGGTACATTCAATTAGAATATTTTTTTATGTTTTCTTATTCTTTCCCGTGTTTTTCTTGTTTTATTATTCTATTCACTTTTTCTTTCCCTTCTCTTCCTTAAATTACGTACCTTCTTCCCAAAACGTGACCATTCCCACTCCCACAAAATTCTTCCCAGATTCTTTTTGTCATTTTTTTAATTTATCAAATCTGAAATTATTGTTTAGTTTGTGGTTATGCAAGAAGAATATAAAAAAAAATGATGGGATCTGTTGTTAATATGATGGAGCCGCCGATGAAAGTTCTGCAAAATTTGGCCATCACGATCCAAATTCCCAACCTTCGAGATCGTGATGACGTCTAACATTACATTTGCAAGGCAAGTCAATGTTAGAGGGATTCAACATTTAAAACAATTAAAATATAGTACTAAGTCTAAAATTTATCCAATAATGAATCCAGAATAATATGCTAGATAATGAAACGAAACTCGAAGCTAATACTAATATCTAACAGCCCAGGGTTTGGAGCAACAATTCACAAACTACTAAAGAATACTACAAGTAATTGGCTCAAGAAATAGTGTATAACTGCTTTGAATCAAATAAAACAGTAATCTAAGTAATGTAGAGAAGACTCCAGGAATCTGCGGACGCCACCAGATCTACGTCGTGTCTCCGTGCAAATGGTACCGGCTCTAGCTCGAACTCATCTCGGACCTAAACCTGGATCTGCACAAGAAGTGCAAAGTGTAGTATCAGTACAACCGACCCCATGTACTGGTAAGTGTCGAGCCTAACCTCGGCGAATTAGTGACGAGGCTAGGAGAGGACACCACGTAAAAAAATGGACATACATAATCATGCTAACAGAAATAACAGCAAATAAAGAATTTAAAATAATAAATAATGGGAAGGGAGCATGCAATGGGGAATTTTCAACATAAGGAGTAAGGAAAACAATAAGACATAATTAGACAGTGATCACCAATAATTTTAGCAATTAAAAATAGAAGGAAATTTGTACGGCATCACCTTTCATGCTTTACTCTCAGCCTCACCAAATAATAAATAGAATACACGGCATCATCCTTCGTGCTTTTACTCTCATCCTCACCAGATTATAAATGAGAATGCACGACATCACCCTTCGTGATTTACTCTCTTCCTCACAATATATATAAATCATGCACGATATCACCCTTCGTTCTTTAAGCTCTTCCTTACAATATAAATAAATCATGCAAGACATCACCCTTCGTGCTTTACACTTTTCCTCACCAATCACAGAATCATCAATAGCATATAAAGAGGAATTTCACAAGAAATAAGTATTTCATCATAGTTTCTATCACCATTTAATATTTCAAGCTCAACTCAATGTTCACAATATTATCCATCTCGGTGGAACCGGATAATAACCTTCCAACATTTCAATAACAATAATAATCATAGATGATAGTCTTTAAGACAACCAAAATAACAAGAATTAACTTTCACTCGCATGTTATGACCTGACCACAACGTATAGGTACTCGTCACCTCACATATACATTGTATTTAGCAACAAAACAAATAGTAAATAGTCACACAATACCTATTCCCTCAAGCTAAGGTTAGACACAACACTTACCTCGATTTCGCAGACCACTCACTGTTCAATTACAACTTTTCCTTTCGAATTCACCTCCAACACACTCGTATCTAATCATAATTAGTTCAATATCATTAATTAGTGCTAAAGGAACTAACTTTAATGAAAAATTATATTTTTCATAAGTTTTCTCAAAAAAGATAAAATTTTACCCCGGGCCCGCTTGGTCCAAACTCGGGGTTCGAACCAAATTTCGTTTACCCATTCACCCCCGAGCCCAAATATGAAATTAGTTTCGAAATCCGACCCCAATTCAAGGTCAAATTTCCATTTTTTCAAATTCTCTAATTTTACCCAAACCCCCAATTTCTACCATGAAAACCCTTGATTTTTGATTGAAAAGTGATGAAAAACATTGGGTAATGAAAAGAGAATAGTTTAGAATCGTTTACCAACACTTTGAGGAAGAACTTATGTGATGAAAATCGCCTCTAGGTCTTTTTAGTTCGAAAATATGAGAAAAATAGCTGCTGCCCGTTTTAAAATTTGTTTTAAGTCGCCTGACAGGCCTTCATCGCGTTCGCGATGGGCCTGTCGCGTTCGCGGAGAATTAAAGCACAGTGGCCTTCGCGTTCACGAGGGAACGAACACGTTTGCGCTGCTTTGCAGCCTGTGACCCTCGTGTTCGCGACCAGGTGGATGCGTTCGCGTAGAAGGAACAGACTCCCCTCCCCCAGGGCCATTAACTAATCGTGTTCGCGTAAGTCAACACGCGTTCGCGAAGGGTATCCCACCAATGCTTCGCGTTCACGGCCAAGACTTCGCGTTCGCGAAGAACAAAACGACCCCATCAATTTTACCCTTCGCGATCGCGAAGCACAAAATCACTGCGCACTAGTAACAGCAAAACAACAAAATTTTATAAGTTCAAAACATCTCGAAGCTTACCCGAAACTCACTCGAGCCCTCGGGTCTCTAAACCAAACATGCACGCAAGTCTAAAAATATCACACGGACTTGCTCGTGTGATCAAATCACGAAAATAACATCTAATACTACGAATTTAACCTCAAAACTCATGATTCTCTCAAAAACACTTCAATTTCACTATTTTTTCAAACGGACGTCCGAATCACGTCAAATGAACTCCGATTTCTACCAAATTTCACAGATAGTACTTAAATGTTATAACAAACATGTACCGGACTCCGGAACCAAAATACGGGCCCGATACCAATGATTTCAAACATTAATTCATTTCTTTACTTCCTTAAAAATCCAGCACAACAATTTTCTTCAAAAATTGATTTCTAAAGGTGGAGACCTCAGAATTTAATTTCGGGCATACGCCCAAGTCCCATATTTTACTACGGACCTCCCGGGATCGTCAGAACACGGATCCGGGTCTGTTTACTCAAATATTGACCAAAGTCAACTAAAATCAAATTTTCAACTCTAAAAATTATTATTTCTCATATTTTCACGTAAAGGCTTCCCGGATTCACGCCCGGATTGCGCATGCAAATCGTGGTGAATAAAATTAATCTTTTTAAGTCTAATGAGTCTGGAATGGAGTCTTAATTCATAGGATGACCCTTAGGGTCATCACAATCTCCACCTCTAGAACAAACGTTCGTCCTCAAACGGACATAGAAAAGTACCTGAACTGGCGAACACGTGTGGATATCTACTTCGCATGTCCGAATCGGACTCCCAAGTAGCTGCCTTAATAGACTGACCTCTCCACTACACTCAAACTGAAGGGTAACTCTTTGACCTCAAGTGACGAACCTGCCGGTCTAGAATGACTACTGGCTCATCCTCATAAGTCAAGTTCTTGTCCAATTGTACAGAATTGAAATCTAAACACGTGGGACGGGTCACCATGATATTTCCGGAGCATAGACACATGGAACACCTGTTGAACTAAGGATAACCTTGGAGGCAATACAAGTCTATAAGCTATCTCCCCCACTCTCACGAGGATCTCAAATGGCCCGATATACCTAGGGCTCAACTTGCACTTCTTCCCAAATCTCATAACACCTTTCATAGGCGATACCCGAAGTAATACCCTCTCTCCGACCATGAATACTACATCACGAACTTTACGATCGGCATAACTCTTTTGCTTGGACTCAGTTGTACAAAGACGATCATGTATAGTATTGACCTTGTCGAAGGCCTCCTGAACTAAGTCTGTACCCAATAACAAAGCCTCTCCCGTATCAAACCATACAACTGGCGATCTGCACCGTCTACCATATAATGCCTCGTAGGGAGCCATCTAAATGCTCGACTGGTAGCTATTATTGTAGACAAACTCCGCTAACAGCAAGAACTGATCCCAAGAACCTCCAAAGTCAATAACACAAGCACGGAGCATGTCCTCCAAGATCTGAATAGTACGCTCGGACTGCCCGTATGTATGAGGATGGAATGTTGTGCTCAACTCAAATGTGTACCCAACTCACGCTGAACTGCCCTAAAATATTGCGAGGTAAACTGCGCACCTCGATCAAAAATGATAGACACGGGTACACCGTGAAGACGAACGATCTCCCAAATGTAAATCTCTGCCAGCCGCTCCGAGGTATAAGTACTTGCCACTAGAATGAAATGTGCTGATTTAGTCAGCCTATGCACAATAACCCAAACGACGTCGAACTTTCTCTAAGTCCGTGGGAGTCCAACAACGAAGTCCATAGTGATACGCTCCCACTTCCACTCATGAATCTCTATCTGCTAAGTAAACCATCGGGTCTCTGATGCTCATACTTTACCTGTTGAAAATTCAAGCAACGAGCAACATAAGCAACAATGTCCTTTTTCATCCTTCTCCACCAATAGTGCTGCCGTAGGTCCTGGTACATCTTGGCAGCACCCGGACGAATAGAATACTTAGAACTGTGAGCTTTCTCAAGGATCAACTCCCGAAGCCCATCAACATTAGGCATACATATACGACTCTACATCCTCAAAACACCGTCATCACCAACTGTAACCTTCTTGGCACCCCCGTGCCGAACTGTGTCCCTAAGGACCATCAAATGCGGGTCATCATCCTGCCGATCTCCGATACGCTCAAATAAAGAAGACCGAGCGACTGTACAAGCTAGAACACGGCTGGGCGAAATATCCAACCTCACGAACTAATTGGTCAGAGTATGAATGTCTAAAACCAACGGTCTCTCATCGAATGGAATGAATGCAAGGATGCCCATACTCACCGCCTTCCTACTCAATGCATCAGCCACCATATTGGCCTTCCCTGGATGATATAATATAATGACGTCATAAACTTTCAGTAACTCTAACCATATCCTCTTTCTCAAATTAAGATCCTTTTGCTTGAACAAGTATTGGAGACTGCGATGATTCATGTAAACCTCACATGGTACACCATAAAGATAATGCCTCCAAATCTTCAATGCGTGAACAATGGCTGCCAACTCCAAGTCATGGACAAGATAATTCTTCTCATGAACCTTCAACTGCCGAGACGCATATGCAATCACCCTACCTTCCTACATCAATACCGCTCCAAGCCCAACACGGGAGGCATCACAATATACCGTAAAAGATCCTGATATGATGGTAACACCAACACCGGTGTTGAAGTCAAGGCTGTCTTGAGTTTCTGAAAGCTCGCCTTACTCTCGTCCAACCATTTGAATGGGGCACCTTTCTGAGTCAATTTAGTCATTGGGGATGCTATAGATGAGAACCCCTTCACAAAACGACGGTAGTAACCTGCCAAACCCATGAAGCTCCTGATTTCTGTCGCTGAAGTGGGTCTAGGCCAGTTCTTGACTGCCTCTATCTTCTTAGGATCTACCGGAATACCCTCTGCTGATACGATGTGACCCAAGAAAGCGACGAAATCCAACCAAAACTCGCACTTTGAAAATTTAGCATACATCTGATTGTCCCTCAAAGTCTGAAGCGCTATCCGGAGGTGTTTCTCATGCTCCTCCCGACTGCGGGAGTATATTAGGATATCATCAATGAACACAATTACGAAGTAATCCAGATAAGTCTTGAAAACCCGATTCATCAAAGTCCATAAAGGTTGTTGGGGCATTAGTCAAGCCAAAAGAAATCACCAGGAATTCATAGTGTCCATACCTAATCCGGAAGGCTGTCTTAGGAACATCGTATGCCTTAATCTTCAACTGATGGTAGCCCGATCTCAGATCAATTTTCGAAAATACCCAGGCACCCTGAATCTAATCAAATAAATCATAAATTCTCGGCAACGGACATTTATTCTTGATAGTAACTTTCTTTAATTGCCGGTAGTCTATACACATTCTCATCGATCCATCCTTCTTCTCCACGAACAAAACTGGTGCACTCCAGGGCGAGACACTAGGTCTAATGAAACCCTTATCAAGCATGTCTTGCAACTGTTTTTTCAATTCTTTCAATTCTGGTGGGGCCATTCGTTATGGAGGAATAGAAATGGGTTGAGTGCCCGGAGCCACATCAATGCAAAAATCAATATCCCTGTCGGGTGGCATCCCCGACAGGTATGCAGGAAATACCTGGGGAAACTCACGAACAATAGGCACCAAATCTATAGAAGAAACCTCAGCATTAGAATCGCGAATATGAGCCAAATATGCCAAAAAACCCTTCTCAACCATGCGACGAGCTTTGGCATAAGAAATCACCTTGTTGGTAGAATGACCAGGAGTCCCTTTCCACTCCAATCGAGGCAACCCCGACAAAGCTAAAGTAACTGTCTTGGCGTGACAGTCCAAGATGGCATGATAAGGTGACAGTCAATCCATGCCCAATATGACGTCGAAAACAACCATATCAAGAAGCAAAAGATCCACATTGGTTTCAAGAACCTCAATAATAACTACACATGAACGATACACACAATTTACAACAATTGTATCCCCCACATGCGTAGACACATAAACAGGGACACTCAAGGAATCGCAGGGCATAGCCAAATACGAGGCAAAATAAGAGGATACATAAGAATAAGTAGACCCCGGATCAAATAGAACTGAAGCATCTCTATTGCAAACAGAAATGGTACATGTGATAACAGCATCGGAGGACTCCGCCTCAAGTCTGGATGGAAACGCATACAATCGGGGCTGGGCCCCACCACCCTGAACCATGTCTCTAGGACGACCTCCGACAGGTGGACCTCCACCTCTAGCGGGCTGGTCTCCACCTCTAACGTCCTGGCCTCCACCTCTAATAATCTGGTCCCTACCTATAGCTACCTGACTCCTACCCCTTGTTGGCTGGGCAGGTGGTGCGGTAGCTGGTGTTGGAACTATATCACAAGAACCCAGATACTGAGAATTATCCGACGCACGAGGGAAATATCTATAAATATGCCTCGGGTCACCACAAGTGTAACAAGATCTCGGCTGCTGAGACTGTTGGCCGGCAATCTGACCCTGTCGACCTGAATAACCTCTCTGAAAGCTCTGGAGATGAGGTGCACTGATAGGGGCTGGCTGATTAGGATGAGGAAAATAAGAGCCACGACCACCGGAGGTACTATGGTATGCCTGAAGTGTTGAGTCCTCCATAATGGCGAGGTCTCTTGTCTGACCCCTGACCTCGCAATCCGAGAACTATCTCAACTCTCCTGGCCACATTGGCCGAATCCTGAAAGGAAATCTCGCTCCCTATCTCCTTAGCCATCTACAATCTGATCGATTGAGCAAGGCCCTCATGTCGAGCCAAATCCACATTTGGGATCGTGATGGCGTCTAACACTACATTTGCAAGGCAAGTCAATGTTAAAGGGATTCAACGTTTAAAACAATTAAAATATAATACTAAGTCTAAAATTTATCCAATAATGAATCCAGAATAATATGCTAGATAATGAAACGAAACTCGAAGCTAATACTAATATCTAACTACCCAGGGTTTGGAGTCACAATTCACGAACTACTAAAGAATACTAGAAGTAATTGGTTCAAGAAATAGTGTATAGCTGTTTTGAATCAAAGAAAACAGTAATCTAAATAATGTAGAGAAGACTCCAGGAATCTGCGGACGCCACCAGATCTACGTCGTGTCTCCGTGCGAATGGTACCGGCTCTAGCTCGAACTCATCTCGGACCTAAACCTGGATCTGCACAAGAAGTGCAGAGTGTAGTATCAGTACAACCGATCCCATGTACTGGTAAGTGTCGAGCCTAACCTTGGCGAAGTAGTGACGAGGCTAGGAGAGGACACCACATAAAAACATGGACATATATAATCATGCTAACAGAAATAGTAGCAAATAAAGAATTTAAAACAACAAATAATGGGAAGGGAGCATGCAATGGGGAATTTTTAACATAAGGAGTAAGGAAAACAATAAGACAGAATTAGACAGTGATCAACAATAATTTTAGCAATTAAAAATAGAAAGGAAACTTGCACGACATCACCTTTCGTTCTTTTACTCTCAGCCTCACCAAATAATAAATAGAATACACGGCATCCTCCTTCGTGCTTTTACTCTCATCCTCACCAGATTATAAATGAGAATGCACGTCATCTCCCTTCGTGATTTACTCTCTTCCTCACAATATAAATAAATCATGCACGACATCACCCTTCGTTCTTTAAGCTCTTCCGTACAATATAAAATAAATCATGCACGGCATCACCCTTCGTGCTTTACACTCTTCCTCACCAATCACAGAATCATCAAAAGCATATAAAGAGGAATTTCACAAGAATTAAGTATTTAATCATAGTTTCTATCACCATTTAATATTTCAATCTCAACTCAATGTTCACAATATTATCCATCTCGGTGGAACCGGATAATAACCTTCCAGCATTTCAATAACAATATTAATGATAGATGATAGACTTTAAGACAACCAAAATAACAAGAATTAACTTTCACTCGCATGTTATGACCTGACCACAACGTATAGGTACTTGTCACCTCACCTATACATTGTATTTAGCAACAAAAAAAGTAGTAAGTAGTCACACATACCTATTCCCTCAAGCTAAGGTTAGACACAACACTTACCTCGATTTCGCAGTCCACTCACTGTTCAATTACAACTTTTCCTTTCGAATTCACCTCCAACACACTCGTATCTAATAATAATTAGTTCAATATCATTAATTAGTGCTAAAAGAACTAATTTTAATGAAAAATTATATTTTTCCTAAGTTATCTCAAAAACGCTAAAAATTTACCCCGGGCCCGCTTGGTCCAAACTCGGGGTTCGAACCAAATTTCGTTTACCCATTCACCCCCGAGCCTGAATATGAAATTAGTTTCGAAATCCGACCCCAATTCAAGGTCAAATTTCTATTTTTTCAAATTCTCTAATTCTACCCAAACCCCCAATTTCTACCATGAAAACCTTTGATTTTTGATTGAAAAGTGATGAAAAACATTGGGTAATCAAACGAGAATAGTTTAGAATCATTTACCAACACTTTGGGGATCGTGATAGCGTTTAACACCACATTTTCAAGTCAAATCAATGTTAGAGGGATTCAACATTTAAAACAATTAAAATGTAATACTAAGTCTAAAATTTATCCAATAATGAATCCAGAATAATATGCTAGATAATGAAACGAAACTCGAAGCTATACTAATATCTAATTACCCAGGGTTTGGAGTCACAATTCACGAACTACTAAAGAATACTACAAGTAATTGGCTCAAGAAATAGTGTATAGCTGTTTTGAATCAAATAAAACAGTAATCTAAATAATGTAGAGAAGACTCCAGGAATCCGCGGACGCCACCAGATCTACGTCGTATCTCCGTGCGAATGGTACCGGCTCTAGCTCGAACTCATCTCGGACCTAAACCTGGATCTGCACAAGAAGTGCAGAGTGTAGTATCAATACAACCGACCCCATGTACTGGTAAGTGTCGAGCCTAATCTCGACGAAGTAGTGACGAGGCTAGGAGAGGACACCACATAAAAACATGGACATATATAATCATGCTAACAGAAATAACAACAAATAAAGAATTTAAAACAACAAATAATGGGAAGGGAGCATGCAATGGGGAATTTTTAACATAAGGAGTAAGGAAAACAATAAGACAGAATTAGACAATGATCAACAATAATTTTAGCAATTAAAAATAGAAAGTAAACTTGCACGACATCACCTTTCGTGCTTTTACTCTCAGCCTCACCAAATAATAAATAGAATACACGACATCCTCCTTCGTGCTTTTACTCTCATCCTCACCAGATTATAAATGAGAATGCACGACATCTCCCTTCGTGATTTACTCTCTTCCTCACAATATAAATAAATCATGCACGACATCACCCTTCGTTCTTTAAGCTCTTCCTTACAATATAAAATAAATCATGCACGGCATCACCCTTCGTGCTTTACACTCTTCCTCACCAATCACAAAATCATCAAAAACATATAAAGAGGAATTTCACAAGAATTAAGTATTTAATCATAGTTTCTATCACCATTTAATATTTAAATCTCAACTCAATATTCACAATATTATCCATCTCGGTGGAACCGGATAATAACCTTCCAACATTTCAATAACAACAATAATAATAGATGATAGACTTTAAGACAACCAAAATAACAAGAATTAACTTTCACTCGCATGTTATGACCTGACCACAACGTATAGGTACTCGTCACCTCACATATACATTGTATTTAGCAACAAAACAAGTAGTAAGTAGTCACACATACCTATTCCCTCAAGCTAAGGTTTGACACAACACTTACCTCGATTTCGCAGGCCACTTACTGTTCAATTACAACTTTTCCTTTCGAATTCACCTCCAACACACTCGTATCTAATGATAATTAGTTCAATATCATTAATTAGTGCTAAAGGAACTAACTTTAATGAAAAATTATATTTTTCCTACGTTATCTCAAAAACGCTAAAAATTTACCCCGGGCCCGCTTGGTCCAAACTCGGGGTTCGAACCAAATTTCGTTTACCCATTCACCCCCGAGCCTGAATATGAAATTAGTTTCGAAATTCGACCCCAATTCAAAGTCAAATTTCTATTTTTTCAAATTCTCTAATTCTACCCAAACCCCCAATTTCTACCATGAAAACCCTTGATTTTTGATTGAAAAGTGATGAAAAATATTGGGTAATCAAAAGAGAATAGTTTAGAATCGTTTACCAACACCTTGGGGATCGTGATGGCGTCTAACACCACCTTTTCAAGTCAAATCTATGTTAGAGGGATTCAACATTCAAAACAATTAAAATGTAATACTAAGTCTAAAATTTATCCAATAATGAATCCAGAATAATATGCTAGATAATGAAACGAAACTCGAAGCTATACTAATATCTAACTACCCAGGGTTTGGAGTCACAATTCACGAACTACTAAAGAATACTACAAGTAATTGGCTCAAGAAATAGTGTATAACTGTTTTTAATCAAACAAAACAGTAATCTAAATAATGTAGAGAAGACTCCAGGAATCTGCAGACGCCACCAGATCTACGTCGTGTCTCCGTGCGAATGGTACCGGCTCTAGCTCGAACTCATCTCGAACCTAAACCTGGATCTGCACAAGAAGTGCAGAGTGTAGTATCAGTACAATCGACCCCATCTACTGGTAAGTGTCGAGCCTAACCTCGGCGAAGTAGTGATGAGGCTAGGAGAGGACACCACATAAAAACATGGTCATATATAATCATGCTAACAGAAATACAAGGTACATATTAATCTACCTATTATCTCTAACAAATTTCATAAATCCTTCAAGGTTCGGAGAAATTTTCGTTGGTGGTGGCGGAAAAGAAGCTTGTTCATCACCGCTTCCGGGTGAAGCAACATCCTCCGCAAGTTCCGTTAGCATTCCTTCATAAGCTTCGTCTATCTCCGGTTGTGATTCAGCAAGTCCAAAATTTTTCTTTCCGAACGGATCCAATCTTTGAAGAGTACTGATTTTTCCAAGCTCTCCCGCATAGACCTCCCTCATAGACGCTCTATGATCACCGATTTGAAGTCTCGCTTGACTGAAAGCACTCTCTGATGCCACTGTTGAAGCTTGAATACTTAAAATATCTCGATTCATCCTTGAAAGAATCGGATAGTGTTTTTCTTTGTCCTTCCACCATTCCAAAATATTGAAGGTGGCGTCGGGATTCTCTGATTAAAATCCCTGCCACAAATAAACTTGAAGCTCATTTAGTTGTGAATTATCACCAATATTATCACCTTGAGAACCCCTGAACCCCGTCCAAGAACTAAGTGCTTTTAGTCCCGCAGTTCTTTTAGATGACCGTGAACTAGACGAGGTAGGAATTGGAACATTTGGTCTAGCATGATCTAAGGCAAGTTGATAAGCATTATAAATTGTTTGAGCATTTAATTTAATTGAGGCCTTTTCATCTGCAAGTGTAGCAAATTCCTCAGGTGAAAGTGATAAAGCATTATAAATTTGACTATACCAATAGTGAGAACCTCCTAATTTCAGGGTAGGATTTAACATGGCTGCAACACCATAAAGAGGGGGATAAGGAAAACATATTTTTTAAACTTATCTTTCATTTCCTGAATAGCACATTGGTAAATTACACCACCCTATGAAAATTGAGTAAATAAATCTGCAAGTGCTGAAATATAAACTAAACAGTTAGAAATAGTAGCATAATATTGCCCAGATAATTCACTTGTAGCAACATAAAAATGTTCTAAAAAATCTAGAAGAATTTTAACATTAGTCCAATCTTGACTTGTAAGGTGCTCATCATCATCACCACCAACACGAGTATTATACGTTGCGCTTATTGGGTTTCTATATTCATATGAAACAACTAAACTTTCATACAAGTAATTCCATCTAGTCGGACAAGGTTTAGGAACCTTTCTTTCTCTAAGGCCAAATTCATCACATTTTTTAAAATATTCTCTAACTCTACTTCAACGGTTTGAATAAAAAAGCCAATGAAGAGCGAATTTAACCTTTGCAATTTCAACATTTAAAATTTTCAGACCATCACCGACGATTAAATGGTAAATATTACAAATACATCTAACATGGAAAATATTACTAAATGCAGGACTTAGTGTAGTTGTAAGAAAGCCTATAGCATTAGTGTTACTAGAAGCATTATCCATTGAAACTGCCATTATTTTATCTCTAATGCAAAAATATCTACAAATATCTGTAACTGTGTTAGCAATAAACTTACATGTGTGACGTGAATTAATTATTCTATAAGCAATAATGCGCTTTTGCATTATCCATTCCTCATCAATCCAATAAGTGGTAACAGTAAGATAATCACAGTCATTACCACTCTTACCAATATCAGTAGTAATAGAAACATGATTACTAATATGAGTAAATAAATAGCACAAATATTATTCATATTCATATTTATATTTATAAATATCAGCTTTTACGGTTGTGCGAGGCCATCCTTTATAAGTAGGAATAAAAATTCTTCTAATATAATGGACAAAGTGAGGGTTAGAGGGAAAACTATATGGTAAGAACATAACAGTAACCATTTTTGCCAATTCTTCACGATCCTTATTTGGATCGTAATATAAATGCCACCGGTAACAGTGTTAATTCCCGGTTGAACAAGATTTGACCCGGTACTAGGGTTAACCTGAGTACCTACACTTGTCCCCTCTTGCTTAGCTTTCATTTGAAGCCATCTAGCTTTATCATTAGGGTGTTTCTATAAGTGTCTAGTCAAACTACCCGTACCACCACGTTCTCCAGTAAATTTATGAGCCATCAAGAGTCCACAAGCTACACTTAGCGTTATTTTGATCTCTTAGTTGAGTAAAAAAGTGCCAAACAAGAGATGTTTCGCACATTTAGAATGTTGTCTATTAAAAGTAGGGGTTATTACAGGAGGGTCAGGCGGGGCATCATTTGGATTATTATCAGTTTGGTTAGCAACAAGACTAGTAGGTGTATCATCTAAATCCTGTTGTGTTTCATCTAAATCATCATTTTCCTCATCGATAGTTTGATTACCATAAAGAACATTTATATATTCATCATTTAATTGTTGACCTGGTGTAATATCATGTATAAATTCACTATCGGTAAATTAAAAACAAGGGTTATCACTATCAAGAATAACAGGTGGAGGAGAACGGGTAACAAGTCTGTGTCAGGGAGTCGGGGGAGTAGTAGTAGCTTGCCTACTAGATTCATCAATTTTAGATTTTTCCTTACCACCAAACATTTTTTTCAAAGAAAAGTCCATATTAATTATAAGGAAAACAACTTAAACAAACAAAACTATAATATTAAAACTTAAGAGTTGGAACGAGTTTACCGAATTGACGAACAACTTCTTGAAAATTGTATAATGTTGAAGACTTGAATACTTCAATTCACCAACTTTACAATTATTCACAAATTGCAATAATAAAGTAAGCAATTATAGAAGAAAATTAGAGAGAGATTGATGATTTTGTGAGTAAAATGAAAGAATGAGGGGGTATTTATAGTTGACAATAGGAAAAAAGTGTAATTATAAAAAGTTTGGGGCCAAATGGCTATTTTTTAAAAAGCCAAACGGTTATATTGGTAGGACAACGACCAGTTTTTAAAGTTATAACCGTTCGCCAACTTTTAAATATATATATTTTTTAAAAAAATAGTCGTTTGGCCCGGTTGAATCGACCCAGGCCCGCCTGCCAGTCCGGGGCTAAACGGTCCCGGGCTCACAATTCAAATGGGAAGGCCCACCCCATCCCGCTAGGCCTGGACCATCACGAGCCGTCCAGTTTAGCCCAAAAGCCCATATAAGTCGTGGGCCTGTGCCGGTCCCGGGCTAGGCCCATCCCACATTACAGCCTTATATAAGGACCGCTTAACATCAATGACTAGAACAAGGTATTAGAAAATGAAAAATATATGTTTCGTCCAATGATTTTGTTTAAGATACTGCACTTAATTATAAATTTATAATTTTGTTGCAAACCAATAAATCATGAGATTAAATAGCAGGAATTACTTCAAAACACAAATCAGTAGAACTTACATGCAAAGTTGCAAAATAAAAGCAATTGATAAGTGCCTACAAAATAAAACATGGAACAATTTTGCATATAAATGAAATTTGTCACCAAAACTTGAGCTTCATAAGAAATCTGAACATCATATTCATTGATGATCAAACAACATAAGCAATAAGAGAAAGTTAACAATCCCAAAGTTTCACCCTAATAACTTATAAACACAAGTTTCCACCAAAACCCTACTTGTCCTTCGGAAACAGTCTCTCTGCCTTCACTAGGTAGGGGTAATGTTAGGAGCATATCTAGGTCTTAGGGTATTGGTTCACGCAGGGGCGAAGCCACCTATAACAAAGGGTGGTCAACTGACATCCTTCACCGAAAAATTACGAAAAATTACACTGTGTATATAAGTAAAATATTGATTTTAGATGTATAAAATATATATTGAACACCCTTTGTTGGGAATCCTTTTTCTAGTTATTTCAAGTTTGAACACCCTTTGAAATATTTCTGGTTTCGCCACTGGGTTCACGTGAAGCCATACTCCTCTCCCTAAACCATATATAATAATGTTATATTTCTTGAAAATTACTTAATTATGTACGTGAACCCGTGCTCAAAGACTCCTATGGTGCAATAATCATTGGGTGCACTTCTATGAGCGAAATTGGTGGTTGAAATCTCACTCTGGACGGTCTTGTTTTCGGCATGGAGTATAGATATATACGTAAAAATCACTAAAAATTTAAAAAGAATATAATTTTAAAAGTGTAGTGGGTACATGGTATAATTTCACCACCTTTGCTTGAAAAGTGTCGCACACACCATTTTTGACAGTAAAGGTAATATAGAAAACAAAGGCACGACAACCACCTCCATTCACCTTCAAAATGTCATCGACATCATCAACATTCTTAGGATCATCCAAGTAATATGGCATGGGGAAGACAATCGTCATCCAGCACCGTCCTGGAAAATCTTCGATATCAAAACCCTACCAAAGTACAATCAAACTAATAAGAGACAAACATCACCTTTGCAGCCAATTTGCTGTGTAACAATATAACCGTACAAGAATTGCACAATCTGTATAGACAGAGTATCCAAATAACATAATATTTTGCTTTGGATATGTTACCCCTATATAAACACAGCCCCTCAAAACCAAGTAAAAGCTACAAATAATTTATCTTATTCCTTTTCTTTCTTTGGGCAAGTAAATTTTCATGACTCTCACCCTACTTCCTTAATAACCCTACTTCCTTAATAACAGACAGAAATAGCCAAAGGGTGCGGAGGCGTGGACAACCGTAATGCTATTGGTTCAAATATATCCCTCTTCTGTTAAGTTTATCCAATATGGAAATCCAATCCTAGGTTTCACTAATATTTGATGAGGTGGATGTCACATGACATGCCACCTCAGCGCCCCTAATCCATATATAAAAGGTTGAAATTTGAAATACAATATTTTTCAGGGTAGATAATGGTGGCATGGTGGAGGGGAATCATATTTTAGTGGTGGAACAAAATAGAGGGGTGGTGGTGGGTGGGGGTGGGTTCGGGGCGATGGGGTAGCAAGCTAAGTGGCATCCACTTCATCAAATGTCAAATGCCCCGTATGATTGGATGTCTACTTTGGAAAAGGGGTATATTTGAACCTATAGTATACGACAGTTCCCATTTGAAAGATTATTTATTTTAAGTCATGTTTTGAAGTTTGCCAAATCATTTTTGAGCGATCTAGTGTCTGCTAAGATGCTCCGGTCTTTGATTGACGCTATTATGCGGAAAAGACCCCAATTTTCTCAAAGATTAGAGATGTCACTGGTACTATGTTTTTGTCTTTGACCTATCGATTAAGGGGTGCCTTGCACCTCTATTCAGGAGTCGCAGCATCAAGGTCTGAGCCAAATTGAGCAAGGGCGGCCACTTCGCAATATTGTGCCAATTCCAGTTTTGAACTACCGCAGACTTGTTTCGTAGTGTTAACTGAGCGACTGACAGATAACCCTACGTTAATCCTAGGTCTAATTCATATTTGAACTATAACGAGGGTACGTTTAAACCCTTTCTATGGTACAAGGGTATATTTAGCATTTTTCGTTCTTTGCTGATATAGAGGAATAAATAGAAAGTCCCTTAAGTAAGGATAAGAATATTTTTATCCTTTATCTATACTATAATATAAAACATCCCTTATGTTAGCAAAAGTGAACAGCTTCGGTCTAAGTTTATTCCTCGCTAATTTATAGACATGCACAGTCAGATTGAAGTTAACGCAAGCACAACAAAACCATGGCTTTTACATATAAAAATGAGAATATATACACATTACTTTGCATGGCTGAGGTATAGATAATGCAAAAGACATACGCCATTACTAAGGTAATTCGATCTTTTTTTCTTTAAAAAATGAATTAAGCAAAATTCAGTCAGGTCCTCTCTTAACTTGGACACAAAGATCTAACAATAGCTTAATTTGCACTTATTGTGCCTAATAAGCTGAAAAATAGCTAATTATATTTGGAGTACAGATTCTGTGATGGGACCCTTGAATAGACGTAGAAGTAAAGCTTGATGCTCAAGTTATCCCAAGAGAGCATGTTCGCCTCCGGTGTTTTATGTGATAAGAATGTGCCGCCAAGACTTAAGGGTATTTTATAGAGTGGTGGTTCGACCGACTATGCTATATGGGGCTGAGTGTTGCCAGTCAAAGACTCTCACGGCAGAAGATGAAAGTAGCATAGATGAGTATGTTAAAATGTATGTGTGGGTGTACCAGGAGAGATAAAACCAAGAAAGAAGTTATTCGAGACAGAGTGGGAGTAGCCTCCGTGGAGCACAAGATGCAGGAGTCGAGGCTGAGATGGTTCGGACATATTAAGAGAAGAAGCATTGATGCTCCTGTCAGGAGGTGTAAGAGGATGACCATCGCGAGTTTGAGGTCGAGGTAGGCCTAAGAAGTATTATGGAGAGGTGATTAGACAGGACATGGCGCTACTTCAATTTACTGAGGACATGACCCTTAATAGGAGGGTATGGTAAGGATTAAGGTATGACCGATAGTCTTAGTAATACGCATGTCTTTTTCTTTTATTTAGTACTACTTATCCTTTATATCTTTTTCTTTTCTCTTCCGGTCTTATTTCCTTTCTTGCTTTCCGTTTCTTTCTAATCACCCTTCCTGAGTCGAGTGTCTATTGAATAGAGTAGGGTTTGCGCACAGACTACCCGCATAAGTGGGAACATACTGGGTTTGTTGTTGTTGTTTGTTGTCGTTACTCAAATTAATAGTAAGAGAGTGGGAGAAAGCTAAATTACAGAGCAATTTCAAGTGAAAGGTTAAGAGTTACCTCGCTCTCCCGAACCTGTTTGTAGTACTTCTCCCAAAGAGGTTTATCCATTTTCCCTCTACCATCTGGGCAATAATCTTCCTCTGAATCATACTCGCTACAACTATCATCATCCTCTATATTAATTCCATCGTCAATGTGTTAGGATTTTGCCCTGAATTCCTCAGCATCTTCTTTGATCTTATGTTTCTTTTTCGGCGGGGACTTTGTTTCCTCTGCTATTGACAATGACACGTTTTGTGACATAAGGCTCAACGACGGAGTCGGTGGCGACAACGTTTTGTGACACATCATTGTTTACCTAGCTTTCTTTTCTTGCACAATTATATGTACACTGAGACAAATCCTGCACACAGTTATAGACATCAAAAGCAAATATTTTTATAGGATAGTGTCTGCTTTTCATAATAGTTGTATCACTTGGTATAAAAACAAAAACAAAACTTACTTATCCATTTTCAAAACCCAAGAAACCCACGTACGAGGAGGAAATCTCTTGCGGCTGGCGATTTACGATGACAGAAGCATGAAGCTCTCACATGCCATTAATGGCTTCTCCGGCATGATGTTGGTCAGTCGTCCCTACCATCCCCACAACCCCAAACAACATCTACCAATCCTAAACCACTCAAAACTATGCTTAATTACTACAACCCAACAACTACAACAACAACAACAAATCCAGTTTGATCCCAACATATGGGGTCTGGGGAGGGTAGTCTGTACGCAGACCTTAACTCTACCTAATGCAGGTAGAGAGCCTATTTCCAATAGACCCTCAGATCAGAAAGGGTAAGAAGAAGAAGAAGAAGGAAGCAAGGAAGGAAGAAAAGAGATGGAAGAAAAAAGATAAACAATATCCAATATTAGCAGCACATAATACAATACCTGAGGCGAACAAAATAATATACCATAATAAAAATCAAAGAATATGAAGGAAAATGCATTTATTACTACAGCCCTAAGCATTAAATATGCCCATGCAAACCCTAGCCAAAATACCTATCAAACCAGCTGAGTTCCTTCATGGTAAATCTATAATCAAGTGGAAGAAGCAAGAACTTAAACAATCAATCATTCAACAAGGTCTTCAACTCGCAGTTCTTGACAAATTTTTGTTTGGGAAGCCTGTCATCAATGAACTACGCAAAGCCATTCCCATTCAATGTGAACTTAAAGGAGCATGTTCAATAGGTTTTATTGCAGACAATCATGCGTTGATAAGGTTGTCTTTAATGGAGGATTATGTTCATCTTTAATCAAAGCCTGCATTCTACTTAAAAGCTTAAGGTGAGATGTGGAAGACGAGGTGCACGAAGTGGAATCCATGGTGGAAGCCTGAGGAGGAAACACCTATTGCAGTAGCTTGGATCAGCTTTCCTGAGTTGTCCCTCAGTTTCTTTGGTAAGGAATTTGTCTTCTCCTTAGCAAGGGAAATAGGTAATCCATTGCATGTTGATCTTGCAACTCAAAATGGTACTGGACCTAGTTGTGCAAAGGTGAAGGATGAGATTAATTTATTAGCTAAATTTCCTCAACAAATATAAATAGTAGAAGAGGAAGATGAGTCTGGGCCTAAGGAATCTAAATGGATCAAAATTAAACATGATTAGATGCCAAAATATTGCAAGACTTGTAAGAAGCAAGGGCATAATGAATTGGATTGTTGGGTAATTCATCTTGAGCTACATAAGAGGTTTAATGAAGTTGACTAAAGTAGAAAATGTAAAGAGTTGGTTGGCACTGCAGCCAACACCACCAAGGTGCTCACAAGTGAAAAAGTTCTTGGGAAGCTAATTCCAAACCCTGCAAAGCAAGAATGGATGCAAAGAAGGCGGAATAAGCATCTAAAATATAGAGGTTGAAGAAATTCAAAACCCAATATTGAGGATCATTGATGGCAAAATGAATGGTAACGTCAAGGAAAAAGAGGAGCAACTTCTGGAGAATGAAGCCAAGAAGGTATAGGAGAAAAAACAGTTGAGGAATGCTGGCAATTCCAGCTCTAATACAAGTGAAGTTGGGATTATTGTATCAGCTATGGATGGAAATACTAATCCTATTACTACAGGGATTAGGGTAGAGGGAATCATGGAACTTGGAATTGAAAATTCGGTAGGAGAAATGAGCCTTAATCCTAGTGGTACTGGAGATGTAGCTACTAATGAAAGAATGGTGGATTGGGTCCAAAAGAACATTTGGCACACCTAAGGAGGCACTCAATACTACACTGAATCATTCATGTCATGAGGTACCTTCACAAATATTTGCTGACTCACCTAAGATTATTGAGTCAACTGGAATAACTAGGAATGATAGCTCTTTGTGGAGTAATGAAGTACAAGTTATAGAAGACAATTTTGATGAAAAATAGTATTCCAGTAATTGATGATCAGCGGGACAATACACAGGTGAACCAGGCAAACAAAGTTAACACTAGTGCTATAATAAACCCTAGTTGCAAAACCTCTGATCTTAATGGAGTAGTAACTTCTGCACATATTACTATGTACAGTAAACCCTAGCCTGGGTAATGTGTAAGAGCTGCAATTCAGGGTGATGCAGGAGGCTTTGGGAGCTATATAGCATAATGCCAGTGTGATTGAGGAGGCAAACATGATGGCTAAAGAGCATAATGAGCAGGCTATAACGCCGAAGGAAACAAGAGACTTTGAGCCAATTCCAATGGCTTGTGCATCAGGAACTGGGCAGACTATGCAGCTTCAGATCCATTTACCATTGAAGGCTCATCTACATACCTTAAAGGACCTAGTGACACATAATGTGGCTTCTTTGGGGATTGATAAAGCTCTAATGGAACAACAATAATTTGAGGAATTGGAGATAATGAGTCAACAACTGGGAATTTCAAACAAGTGGAAAGGGAAACTGACCTATCTCCTAGAGTTAGTGCTAAGGGAGGTAAGAAAAGTAAGAAGTAGGCACACAATAAGGAGGCACCACAAACTACAAGAGTAATTCCCAGAAGGGCACTGTTAGTAACTAAATGATGATCAAAACATTAATTTGGAACATAAGGTCTTTGAATATATAGCATACCTTTCCTAGGGTGATCAACATGCAAAAGTTTCTTTGTCAGTTGACGGAGCCATTTCAAAATGCAAGGCACATACAATGGTATAAAAGAAGAATGAACATGGAAGCTGCTTTTTCAGTTATTAATTGGAAGATTTAGCTATTTTTTATGCTAATATGAAATAGGAATTGGTCATGGAAACTGCACAATAGGTGAAGGGTAAGGTGTTTCATCATGACATTGGCGAACATGTTACAATGACTTTTGTGTATGCAAAATAATGTTCATCCTTTGAGAGGTTGAAATTGTGGCATAATTTGTACTATCTTGCAAGTGATATGGAGATGCATTGGATGGTAGGTGGAGACTTTAATGTGGTACTTAATGAAGATGAATATATTTGTGGTCTCCAAGTGTATCTTCCTGAGTATGAAGCCTTTGCCTTTTGTGTTAATTCAAGTGGATTGTTTGATCTACGCTACAAAGGGAGTCCTTTCACTTGGTGGAATGGAAAATCTAATGCTGAGTGTATCTTTAAGAGATTGGATAAGATATTTGTAAATCTTCCTTTCTAGAATCTTCTTCCTATTGTTAGGTTGAGCACTTGATAAGAACTGAATCTGACCATGCCCCTTTGTTCATGAGTTGTGGAGAACATGCTTCAAATTATGTTAAACCATTTGGGTTTCTCAACTTTTGGACTAAACATGAGTCTTTTAAAGAGGTGGAGAGGCAGAACTGGAAAGCAGACTTCATTGGTGATCCTTTTCTCATGTTCAAGCACAAATTGAAGAATGTGAATGTTGCACTGTCCAAATGGAGTAGAGTCACTTATGGTGACATCTTTAAGCAGTTGGCAATCCTCGAGGACACTGTAAAGGTGAAGGAGATGATGTTTGAGGAGGAACCAACAATTGCTAATAGAATAGTGCTACAACAAGCCCAAGCAAAATTAAAGAAGTACTTGAGTATTGATGAGCAATATTGGAAGAAAAAAGTTGGTATGACTTGGTTTGCTGAGGGTGATGGAAATACAAGCTTTTTTTCAGAATCATGTGAATGGCAAAAGGAAGAAGCTACAAATGAAGAATATTCAAAATGGAGATTGGAACTGGATTGATGATCAAGTTCAATTGGTTGTTGCGTCTGTGGACTTCTACCATAATCAATTTACCAAAATAGGTGATCCTATATATTTTTCCTTGCTTGATTCTATGGTGACGTGGAGCAAAACATGGAGTTGAGATATCCAACACTAAAAGAGGTCAATGGTGTAGTGTTTGAGCTGAGTGGAGATAGTGCTAGTGGTCCTAATGGATTTACTGGAACATTTTATCTATACTGCTGGGAGATTATTGGCTATAATATACCCAGCTTAGTACAACATTTCTTTGGAGGTGCTACACTGCCAAAGTTCATCACAGACACTAATTTGGTGTTTCTGCCTAAGAAACCTATGGTGCAAACATTTTCTGATCTTACACCTATAAGTTTGAGCAACTTCATCAACCAGGTGATATCCAGGGTGATACTTGGTAGATTGGAGAAGTTCCCGCCTGCCTTGATCTCCCCTAATTGATCTATATTTGTGAAGGGTAGGAGTATCTTTGAAAACATTATTCTCACACGGGAGATATTCACTGATATAAGACTGAGAGCTAAGTCAACTAATGTTGTGATATAGCTGGCCGATACAACTCTAGTCCTAAAAAGGATAAGCGGTCGCTGCAAATATAATCTGGTCTAAGAGTCCGGAGTCGAATCCCACATAGAACTAAAGTTTCGCCATAATTGTTCAATATCGCTAAGAAGACAAGCTCGAATAAATTTCTAAGTTGTAAAGATTAAGACTCTTATATCTAACTAAGAAACTAAAGCAGTAAATTAACATCTAAAGATACTACGCTAGCTGGCTTTATCTAACCGCTCAATATGACCACGTTAAGGCTTTATTATTTCTAAACTTGCATTTAAACCCGTTGTATTGATTTCTCACATAGGTTAGGAGTGACGTTGTTCAACAACCACCTAAATATATATCCTTTCTCAAGCAACACATAATAAATAGGCATAGTCAATTGATGGCCATTCAATCAACTGAAATAGGCACGTAGTTGAACAAATAGATAAATTCAAAGGTTAATTTACGTTAAAACATAACAAGAATTAATCCTCCAAGTAGTTCCATCAAAACTCTAGATAATTAATTAGTTACTCATAATAGTATGTAAAACTACAATACTAAAAGTCATAACCAACAATGAAAAATAGGAAGAGGAAGGAAAAACTTGTGGTTAAATCTTCCTCCTTGCTCTGAGCGTATTCTTGCCTACTTGGGTGTTGTTTTACCCTAAAGTAGTGTCTCCCCTCCAAAATTTGTGTTTTAAGATGTATTTATATCACTTAGGGTTGATGAGGGGCGGAATTTTTCAATCCAACTTCGGATGGGAGAAGTTGGAATTCGCGTCTGACTTCACGCAGCGCGCGAACTTTGACACGGATGCAGCTTTTGAAATTCTTCCATTTCGCAAAGCGATCCATGCCTTGTCTTCGCTTCGATGTTTTGTGCGTTCACTTTTCTCCTTTTCCGCGTCCGTCTTCGGGCCACACACGAGAATAGACGAGCTCCCAATCCTTCAGTTTCTTCTTTTTGTGTCAAACTGTCATCTTTTGATCACTTATCATCCAAACTCGTTCCTACACATAAGAAACACATAATGAGTATATTTCACTTCAAAAAACCATGTAATCTCCGGCGACTCACACAAGAATTAATAAGCAAATATACTAAAAAATATACACTTTTCATCATTTATCAGTAAAATAGGAAAAAAAATATTTGTCTTCTCTTAATATACGTAAAGTGACATGTAAAAATGAAAATTTATTTTTAATTTACGTGCCAAAGTAGAACCTTAAAATACTTATTTTATTAAACTTAATATTACGGAAGTTATTTATTGTTGTACGTCAACTACTTATTCACTGCCCTAGTCAATGTTTAAAACCAACTATGAAATACTTGTGTTAGGAATATACGCAACAAACTTGTTTCTAGCCTTGTAGTCAACATATCTTGCTGTCGATTTGAGAAAATGTGGATCGTTTGGAATTTTCTATACACTCTGCTAAAAAATTCGTCAATTCAATAATTTGTTTGTTCGGGGTTTGATTGTGTTATAAGAAATAAAGCAATTTTACCCTCTGTTAATAGTTGGGGTCAGATATACCCCTACCGTTCCCAAATGGGCTCAAATATACCATTATTGACTAACAGTCAACTATTAAGAAAGTAATTAATCTTTCGTATGTGCCACATGTCCAAGCTTAAAATTAAACCAACCCAAACATTATAAACCCTCTCTTTTCCTCCTCATCTTCTCCCACCACCACTCATTATAATATGAGCTCCAAATTGCCGGCGAAATTTTCGACCATGGCCGCTGGCAGAAAGGAGTCATGGTGTGAGAAGATGAGGAGGAAGAGAAAGAATTTTTAATGTTTGGGGTTGGTTTAATTTTAAGCTTGGACATGTGGCAAATACTGATTCGACAAAAGATTAATTACTTTTTTAATAGTTGACTGTTAGTCAATAATGGACTCTTAACGGTAGGGGTATATCTGATCCCAACTATTAACGACGGGTAAAATTGATTTATTTCTCATAGTTCAGAGGTAATTTTGGACCTTTTCTGAAAACTAAAACAGTAGGTACAACTAGGTCATGAACAATCAATCATCATACTGTAAAAATTGAATAGGTTCGATCTATAGTCATTAGGGCCTCCTAAAACGATCTACTAAATTCATTGAGTTATTCCAAAGGATCAAAATTGTTAGTTATTAATGGAATTCCTTGTTGACTCTATGTAGAATACTCGTCTTTTTTTAAAAGGTTCTTACTTGGTCGAATTGCGTAAATATCATGGTCCTAACGTTACACCCTCCAACTCTTACCTAATATTATTTAGTATCATGGGCGAATCTAGGATTTGAAGTTTATGAGTTTGTATCATGATCTTAAATTAATATATAATAATAACTGAATTCACAATCAAATAGTCGGAACACGTGGCTTTTTCTGGTGCTACACAATAGTTAAAGCCATTTGCATTGAGGGCAAAAATGAACCACTTTTGTAACGGCAAGAACATGATATTATAAAGGACATATGTGGGACCATTTCGCATATTTGAGGAGTAAATATGGACCTTTTCCCTTAAATCTAACTAAGATATGCCCTTGTCAAAATTACGAAGGTATAAACTTTTTTTGAAAAATTTCAAGGGAAACCCGCCGCCGCTACCCTTCAGGTGCGCACTAGTAACCTGCTCACTGTGCAACAACTCGCAAACCACACAAGAAATGTAAACCGCACTAAGCACGCCCGGTGCGACGAGCTCTGACTGAGGAGGTTGCTAATGAGGGGAATCGATCCAGGTCTCCTACATGGGAAACCACTCACCCAACCAACTCAGCCAACCCTTGCGGGCTAACGAAGGTATAAACCTGTGAATTTACAGACATGAATTTCTACCATATAAATAACTCTTAAAAAAAATGCGGAAAATCTAGCACACAATGTTGAAAAAGTAGAGAAATGTGTTCAACCAGCTGCAGGAAGTTCCTTATTACATTCAACTAAGAAGCTACATAACAAAGTCATTTAGTTACAGCTACAAACATTAAGCATATTTACATTTTCTTCTGGAATAAAAAGACTAAATTCAGAGAAATGTCAATAGCTTTTGAGCTATATGAGTACATCCGAATGCGTCAACTAGGAAAATAATCAGGAAAAGAGCTCACTGACCTGCCAAATTATTGAAGTCCATGTGTACGTGCCATTGTTCAAGTCCCTAGACCTCACGTGTGGGATTGCACCGGGTTTTTTGTTGTTGTTGTATGCGTACGTGCTATTGTTCAAGCCATGGATAGAACAGATCGCTCATAAAGTTCATACGGCTGCATCCCACTTGAACCCGCCTTAACAGGTTGTCCCGAGGAACCAAAACACAAATATTGGTTCACCGACCTTTTATGTCCTGCGCTTTGTTTGTGTGTCGAGTCTGATGATACACCTTCTACCTGATTATAACAAGAAGGTCCAGCGAGCTCAGCCTCAATCACGATTGCTTTTTGTTTGTCTGAAGAACTGCGTGAAGACAATGATGAAATCGAGAATGAACTAGCACGAGGTGATCTACGAGGGAGGTTGAGATGTGGTATAGCTTGCATGACACCGTTTACTATCCCTGAAGCAAACTTTTTTTTTGCTGTTGGACTTGGAATGTTACTACTAGCAGAAAGCGTCCGTTTGTGACTTGAGAATGATGAAGGCTTGGAGTACCTTTCCCGAAGAGGGACTGGCGCCACGTCCGAATTACTCACAGAACATTGATCCACCAATATCTTGACCTTCTTAGCATCTCTTTTTTTAATTTTTGGCCAATGGAAAAAGCGTTTCAGCTTTTCAGCTGCATGATCTGCCGAACCAGGTTTCTTGTCATTTCTAGAACAATAGCTATCAGGACTCATGTAGCGATGACTCAGCTCACTTGTGTTGCTAAGCTCAGCTTTTTTACTGTACTCTGGTGCATGTTCAATGCCCGTGTATAAGAATATTTCAGTGTCAGAGATTCTAAAAGAAGTCCCGGGACTGCCGCTTATGTTTTGCATCTTTAAATGGGATGCGACAACTCTCCTTGCAGAATAATCGTGATGACTAAAAATTCCCCCTGCAGAGATCAACTGTCTTGTAAGTAGCTCGGATGAAGCAGAACGTGGTCGTTGCCTCAGGATATCGAGTGGTGTCATTCCTTCCTTATCACGAGTGTTGAGATTAATAGAGCGGACGGTCATTAGTAATTCCACAAGTTCAGAATGAATATTTCCAATGACAGCTAAATGAAGAGCAGTTCGACCGTCATTGTTTTCAGCGTTGATGATTTCTTCAATGTTGAAAATCTTTCCACAAACCAATTGCTTCATGAGATAAATTTGACGGTCCAATCTACGGAAATAAGGATTTTGGAAACCAGTAATGGCAACATGAAGAAATGTATCTCCAGCATTGTTTCTTGAATTGACCAATGAAGGTGAAGCAACGATGAGAGCTTCAACAACAGCTAATTGACCCCGAGAAGCAGCCACATGTAATGCAGTATTGCCTTGATTGTCTACGGAGTTGATAATATCAGAACTTTTTAAAAGATATTTAACAACCTGCACCGATAAAATAGAACAAATGAAGGACATAAAGATAGCCTAACCATTAGCATACTTCAGATGTGCAGCAACATATGTATACACAGAGGCGGATCCAGTATTTAAACTTTATGGGTTCAGCTTTTAAGATTTTATCATTGAAACCGTTACGTTTTTTAAGTTATGGGTTCATGTCTACTATTTATTACAATTTCAATGATGTTTAAGAAATAAATTTATGATCCGCGTCGAAAGTTATGGGTTCGATTGAACCCGTATCTACTATAGTAGGTCCGCCTCTGTGTATACAAATAGTAAGCACATATACCATTTGTTAGTTCCAAGGCCTGTATTCAGTGGCGGAGCCAGGAATACAATACAAGGGGATTCAAAACCAAAATCCTAGAATATCACACCTAAGGTCATCTCTTATATCAAGGGGATTCAACAATTTATATATAACCAAAAAAAAATCGTTTTTGCCCTATTTACACGACGGAGAAGGGGATTCAATTGAACCTCCGTGCTAACACATAGCTCCGCCGCTGCCTGTATTGATTAGTAACAAAACAAGAACCAAAACCAAGCAACATGAAATCTGCAAAAGCACAAATAAGCAAACAAATCCTACCTCAACCTGGCCTTTGCCAGCGGCCGTATGTAAGAGAGTTGCACCTTGAATGTCTCTGTAAGCCAATAAATCATCAGAACAGTCATCAATAAGCTCCTTCAGCATCTTCACATTACCTCCTCTAGCAGCCGCATGAATAGCTCTATTCATCATTTCCCATTTATAAGCAGACGGAATCTCCCCAATATGTTCCTCCGTTCCTCTACAACCACGTGCTATAAACCTCGGTGATACAGCAAAATCAAACAAAACCTTAAACACATCACAACTTTTACTCCTAGCAGCAGCATATAATATATCTGTGACACCATACTCTCCTTCTCCAAAGACTAAAAGGGGGGTTTTTTCGAGCAATTCTCGAACAAAATCCAGGTCTCCAGCAGAGGCAGCGGTATACAAAAGCCATCCACCATATCCAGCTTTAAGGAGGGAGTTTTTCCCTTTCTTGTTCTCACATTCAAGAAGCAACTTCTTTGCAACTTGTGACCGGCATTTAGCCACATCATCGAATTGTTCTTCATCATCCCAAACAGACTCGAGTCGCTTTATCCTACGCAGTGAAGTGAGGTTGATAAGGTGATTGCCATCCAGACGCAGAAGCTCGCGCACCAAATCATAGTGACCATTTGCAGCTGCCCAATCAATTGGGGAAGCATACCACCATTGGTCCCCAGTACTCTCCCATCGAAGAGGTAAATACGTCGGAGGCATTGCAATGGCAAGAATATCAAGACCCGAAAAACTTCAGCTACAAACGCAAAGAACAAATCTTTCAAGGGTTAAACTCAAGAAAATGACAACTAGATCAAGCAAAGGCAGGATGGGGCTTATATAATACGAGTTCAACTGAATCCACTACTTTCGACACGACTATAGAGGTGTAGTAAATAATCAATAAAATTTCAACAAATACTAAATTCTGTACCCATAATTACAAGTAATTCACTGCTAAACATCTAAAAAGTTGAACCCATCAAGTTTAAATTCTTGATCCGCCTCCAAGATCAAGACCCAAAAAACTTGACCAATAAAGAAGAGATTTTTCTATGCCAAAAATGTCCCAATTAAACATCTTACAACAAGAAAATACAACATTAATTTATTAATGCATGAAGATAGGATTGACAAAAAGGTGATTGATCCACAAAGCAACAGCTCAAATATAATTATGAGGTGAATACCCTACTACATTTCAACAATAACAACGACCTAGTATAGTCCCACAAGTAAGGTCCGGGAGGTTAGTATGTACGCAGAGCTTATCTCTACACGATGGTGCAGAGAGGCTGTTTCCGATAAACCCTCGGCTCAAGAAAAATACTACTAGATTTCAAGCCAAAAAAAAAGTAACAGAGAGGAGGACAAGAGAGTAAAGGTGAATATACAGAGAAAGGAAAGGTTAAGGAAAAAGCTAGAAACTTTAAAGCTTAGAGTATACACAACGGATAGGCTTATCACCAGAAGGAAATGAGAATATCAACAACAAATTAAATCTCAAAAAATCGAAAAAAAATGAAGAATAACAGAATATACACACATAAATTTTTTTAATAATTAAAGAAGACGACTAAACTAGAAAAGTATAAACAAACTGAGATGGATTGAACTCATCAGTTAGCCTGAAATACTTACCTTATTACAAGATCTGTGCTCCACTACAAAAGAAAATAGGGACAATCAGATATTTTTGTACAGTAATTGTGCTAAAAATTTTCCAAGTAGAAAAGAAAAGAATTTAAAAAAGAAGATTAAGTCACAACAAAAATGGGGGAAGAAAAAGATAGAAATGTGGTAGTAAGCACGTTGGAGTATATGAAAAAGCAGGGGCGTATGTAGTGTATTACGACTGGTTGAATTCAACCCGTAACTTTTTTAGCGGAGTAAAAATTTATTAACATAAATAGTATTTTTTTCGTTTTAGTTTATGTAAATATATTTCCTTTTTTATCGTTCCAAAAAGAATGCTTTCTTTCTAAATTTGAAAATAATTTAGCTTAAATTTTCAACTTCGTCTTTAATGAGAAAGCTTTTATAACTATATAAATATTCCCTCCAGTCCAAAATAAATAATTTTTTAAACATTTTCACACAGATTAAAAAATTAATCTTTTAATTTTAATTAGCAATAAAATTGATCATATTAACCTTTATTATCTCACATAAATACTCTTAATATATATTCTAATATTATTTACTCCAAAAAAATATAAAAAAAATAATTAATTTATTCTTGAAATCTAGAAAAATCAAAGGGTCAAAATAACACTTATTTTGGATGGGAGGAAATACTATAAACCCCTTTTCGATATTTTTAAAACCACAAATTTAAAAAAAAAATTAAATTAAATTGTGCCCGATCAAACAGGTTCATAAAAAAAGGAGGAAAGATTCTTATTGAAATATGAAATTTGATGGAATTGATAATGATGGTTGAATGTCAAAAGCACGCCGGAACAGAGAGGGGGACTTGGTAAATTGGGAAAGGTGAAAGTGACTAAAGTGGAAAGTGGGGATAATGGCGGGGGCGGCAAAATTAAAACCGCGGGACTGTAACTTAATGTTCGATGTTTCTGTTGTCGCTGTCGGATCAGATGTTTGATTGACAAATTTATATGGGACAGTAGTCTAATTTTGTATGTTATCATATTTTCTCAATATTTGGTAGTTACCATCAAAGAGCTTACCTCTCCCTCAACAAGAGATCACGGGTTTGAACTTTAAGTGTAAAATTTTTTTAGTGGGAGCTTACTCTCGAATGGGACCCTTTCTGACGAATTCGAATATAGTCGAATTTTAATATGATTAGCAGACACCGACGAACAAAAAAATTGCTAGTTGAATTATGTCCGGGGCATCATTTCCTTTTTTGGAAAGTAATTAAGTAATGATTGATTCAAATATGGACGATAAACACATATTGCATTTTTATGGGTCAAAATTGAATATGAAGTTAGATTAAAAATGATTAAATTGAGAAGTCATAAGTTGGGAATCTACCTAGTTTATGACTTTTCATTGACTTTGGCTTATAAAATATTTATACTGCGTGTCAATGAACCAAACACTAATTAACCAACTAGAGGCGGATGCAGTGTGGAAGCTATGGGTTCAACTACTATAGCTTTTGCTCAACATATTAAATTAGATGAGATGTGGTTAAAAGTTGGAATTTGAGAATATAAAGTTTAAATTCTGAATCCGAACCAATTATAAGCTGGTTATTGAGTGAGATGACACTACTAATTAGACTTGTCAATTGGGCCGGAACGGCCCACGAACTAGCCCACATAACTTATTAAAATTGAACCTTTAACTGGCCCATGACCCACGAAATCATAACCGGATTAACCTATTAATTTAAGGGACCTGGGCCGGGGTATACTATTTTGACCAACTGAACTGGACCGGAACCGAACCGGTAGCTGACCCACAAGTCAACCGGTCCGGACCAGCTCTCTCTCTCTCACACACACATATATATATATCAAACATGTGGTATATATATATACGAGTAAAAGGGTTAGTTTAAAGTTAAATAACTTTTAAATAAAAAAGTATAAACTAAAGATTTTTACGTATAAATTGAGACAAATAGAGTAATACTCTCTAATGGCACATAAATTGAGATGGGTGAAGTAATATTCTCCATATTTAAATATTTCAATATGTCAATGGCTTGCGTATCAGAAATTTATTAAGGCAAACGGCCCTTGACTATATTGGAAAAAGACCAAATCAATGGAATAAGCAAAAATGGCTTTTATACCAGAAATTTTGGTTTGTGTTGACAATGGAAAAAGACCAGACCATTATATTTTATATTTTTTGGTATGTATTCAATGTCATAGTCGGTTTGACAATAACTAGTAGTAATGGAATTTTTCTCTACATTTATTTTCCTTTGCTTGACGCATTCTTTATCCAAAATCACGCAATTAATTCGAATTTGCATCGGGTAAGATCTATTAAAGAAGACGTGTTTTTTAGAAGAAGTTTATGTATTACCTAAGTTGGAACCTGACCTTTGTTTAAGAACGAAGAAATTTCAATCATCCCACCACATTCTTTGGCGATAACGACACAAGATCGCTTTTTAAAAAAGCTGTCGTAAAGCTTTGTTCTTCGTTCCGTCGTTGATATACATGTATTAAAGTGAAATAACTCAACTAGTTCAAGCATCAACTTAGAATCTTTTATGTTTTAGCCCCTCCTCCTAACCCTTCATCAAATTTTGCTACAAAATTAATTAATATTCCCTCTGTTTCAACACACTTTCTGTATTCGTCCGTTTAGAATAAAAATGATATATTTTTATAATTGAAATAATTTAACTTTAAATTTTTTATTTTACTTTTAATGAAAAGCTTTTATAACCATAAAATTATTATGGTGTCACAAAGCTTTTACCCTCTTAAATTATTAAGACAGTAAATTTTAAAAATAATTTATTTTTTAAACTTCGTACCGCTTCAAACTAATTGAAACTTAAAGGAGTATTGTATATTTGACATAACCGACCAAGATATGGACCACCATCAATCTCTCCACGAGCCTATCACACTCTTTTGAGGATATGGTCATGTGGAAAAAGCAGCTTTAGCTTTTAAGATCAGAAATGAGTCAAAAAGTGAAGATATATTTTAGCAGCAATTATAATGAATGTGGTCGTCAAATTTAACTCATTGCTTACACTACTTTTTCACTGTTCCATCACTACTCCTTTTCACTAGTCCTTTTCATTTCCCCCTTTATATGTTCGGTCAACATCACATGCATGGATTGGGCACAAAAGAATAGTGTGAGCTCAAGTGATAATCCAAGATATATGCATGTGCATTGGCTGACAAGAGGCCGATTGAGTTTTTTTTAAGTTATTAATGTTTAAAACAGGGTGAATGTAAAATGAAAAAAAATATATTTAAGTTCCTTCCTTGATTGTTCTATATGGGAAAAGGAAAAAGTTTTTGATGGGTATATAAGCAATTGCTCTTCTTCTAGCTCATAAAGAGTTGAGAAGAAGGCAAGCTTCGCGCCGTCGTCGTTGTTCGCTCGGCTTCGGCTTCGGTCAAATAATCGATTGATTAATTTTTGGACCAACTTTATTTGTTAATAGTAAATATTTACAGAAATGTTATTAAGTATTTGTTTTAATAGCGAACTATTAATATTAAAATAAATATTAATATTAAATCCAATTCAGTTATCCAATTTTCAGTTTTCTATTTTTGTAACAGAAAATTAACTACCCTCTTCAATTTTCCCTCTTTATTATTGAGTAAATAGCCATTTATGTTATGGCAGTTATCCGTTTTACAAAAATAGTCATTCTGAAGAGTTGCACCTCTTCATATTTTAGCCCAACTTTGGCTATAAATACAAATTCATTCTCTCAGATTTTCCATACGAATGAGTTCTCCTCCTTTCACTGAAACACTGGAGTTTGAAGTACCACTACACCAGTGTGTAACTCGTTCTATCCTGAGAGGAAATAATTCATAACCTTGGATACTAGGAGGGGATTAAATTCCTTAAGGAAACACTGTGAATTCAGTGGGCTTGATTTGGTTTTGTTTCGTTTACATTTCTGTTTGAATATTATCTTATTATCTCCAGAATTATTTTACAAATACAGTTTATTAACAAGCTTAAGGAATTTAATATATTTTCTGTATTTGTGTTATACTCATTATTTTCTGGAGAGTAAAACCTTTGTGGTTTTCTACTCTATTGGAGATTAAAATCTACGTAATTTTAATGTTTGTGTCATTCTTTTACAGAAATGACGAATGACAACGGAAACCAAGTTGTTCCGATGGTAACTGCCAATGCCTCAACAAGATGAACAACACCGGCAGCATTGTCACCGGCGGAGAAACCCGAAAAAAAATTCGGGATTGATTTCAAGCGCTGGCAGCAAAAGATGTTCTTCTACTTGACTACTCTAAGTCTCCATAAGTTCATCAAGGAAGATGTCCATGTGTTGTCCGATGAAACTCTAGAGAATGAACGCTTTCTCGTGACTGAGGCGTGGAGGCACTTTGATTTTCTATGCAAGAATTATATTCTTAGCGGACTGGAGGACGCTTTATATAACATCTACAGTGGCGTGGAGACGTCAAAAGAAATGTGGATCGCGCTTGAAAAGAAATACAAAACTGAAGATGTCGGTTTGAAGAAATTTGTTGCTGCTAAATTTTTGGACTACAAAATGGTAGATAACAAGTCTGTTATTACCCAAGTCCAGGAATTGCAAGTGATTATTCACGATCTCCTTGCTGAAGGTATATGTAGAATTAATACTAATGTAGGTAGTATTAATTTTATTATGTTTACTAACAGAATTTTCATTGAAGGTCTTGTCATCAATGAAGCATTCTAAGTAGTAGCGATAATTGAGAAGTTGCCTCCGTTGTGGAAGGACTTCAAAAATTATTTGAAACACAAACGCAAGGAGATGTCCCTTGAAGATCTCATTGTTCGGATGAGAATGAAGACAATAAAGCTGCTAACAAGAGAGGGCGTGAAAACTCAACAATAATGGGAGCAAATATTGATGAAGATAACAAAAAGAGGAAGAAGGCTTCTGGACCGAAAAACAACCCAAGCAAGAAACGATTCAGTGGAAGTTGCTACAACTGTGGAAAAGCCGGACAAATCTACGGAGTGTCGTGCTCCGAAGAAAGACAAGAAGAAGGGTCAAGCAAACATGGTTGAAAAGCATGATGATGTTGATGACTTGTGTGCCATGCTTTCCGAATGCAACTTGGTGGGCAATCCTAAAAAGTGGTGGATTGATTCTGGAGCCACTCGCCATATTTGTGCTATTAGAGAAGCTTTTGCTACTTATGCTCCTGGGACCCGAAGAGACACTTTCTATGGGAAATGCTGCAAAATCCAAGATTGAAGGATGTGAGAAGATATTTCTCAAAATGACTTCCGGCAAAGTGGTGACTTTGAACAACGTCCTTCATGTTCCCGAGATTAGGAAGAATTTAGTCTCTGTTGGACTTCTTGTTAATAATGGTTTTAAATGTGTATTTGTATCCGATAAGTTTGTAATAAGTAAGAACGAGATGTTTGTAGGAAAAGGTTACCTCACCGAAGGCCTTTTCAAGCTGAATGTAATGGTTGTTGAAAATAATAATAAAATTTCAGCTTCGTCTTACTTACTTGAGTCAAATGAATTATGGCATATACGTTTGGGTCATGTTAATTATAAAACAATGCGGAAAATGATTAATTTGGAAGTATTGCCTAAGTTTGAATGCGACAAATCAAAATATCAAATATTTGTGGAATCTAAGTATGTTAAACATCCTTATAAGTCAGCTGAAAGGATTTCAAATCCTTTAAACTTAATTCACACAGATATTTGCGACATGAAGTCAATACCATCTCGCGGTAGAAATAGTACTCGATATTGCTATGTTTACTTACTTAATAGTAAAGATGAAGCAATAGACGCATTCAAGTAATACAAAAATGAAGTTGAAACGCAACTTAACAAGAAAATCAAAATGATAAGAAGTGATAGAGGTGGTGAATATGAATCTCCTTTTGAAGAAACATGTTTAGAATATGGAATTATTCATCAAACAACAACCCTTTACACGCCCTAATACAACGGGGTTACGAAAAGAAAGAATCATTCATTAAAGGAGATGATGAGCACATTGTTGATAAGTTCTGGTTTGCCATAGAACTTGTGGGGGGAAGCCGTTTATATGGCTAATCTAATATTAAATCGAGTACCCCACAGAACACAATCCATTCCATATGAAAAATGGAAAGGAAGAAAGCCCAACTTGAATTATTGTAAAGTGTGGGGGTGTTTGGAAAAAGTGCAAGTTCCTAAACCCAAAAGGATAAAAATAGGACTGAAAACCGTTGATTGTGTTTTCATAGGATATGCGACTAATAGTAAAGCATATCGATTTCTAGTTCATAAATCAGAAAATCCCGGCATTCATAATAATACGGTTATAGAATCAGATAATGTTGAGTTCTTTGAAAATATATATCCATATAAAAAAGAATGTGAGTCGATTGGTAAAGGATCTAAATGACCTCGGGAAGAAACAAAAGAAAGTACATTTAATCAGGAGAATCCAATACGTAGTAAACGTCAAAGAACGTCTACTTCATTTCGACCAGATTTTGTGACTTTCTTATTGGAGAATGAGCCTCAAACATTTGAAGAAGCTATGTCTTCTTCGGAATCATTATTTTGGAAAGAGGCAGTCAATAATGAAATAGAATCCATATTGAAAAACCATACATGGGAATTGGTTGATCTTCCTCCTGGAAGTAAACTGTTGGGTTCTAAGTGGATCTTCNTCAAACATTTAAAGAAGCTATGTCTTCTTCGGAATCATTGTTTTGGAAAGAGGCAGTCAATAGTGAAATAGAATCCATATTGAACAACCATACATGGGAATTGGTTGATCTTCCTCCTGGAAATAAACCGTTGGGTTCTAAATGGATCTTTAAGAGGAAAATGAAAGATGATGGCACTATTGACAAATATAAGGCAAGACTTGTGGTCAAAGGGTACAGACAACGAGAAGGTCTTGACTATTTCGATATATACTCTCCAGTTACAAAATTACGTCCATACGAACGTTAGTAGCGTTAGTTGCAGTTTATGATCGTGAAATCATCAAATAGATGTTAAGACAACCTTCTTAAATGGAGAGTTGGAGGAAGAAATCTACATGGAACAACCTGAAGGGTTTGTGGTTCCAGGTAAAGAAAAGAAGGTATGTAGACTTGTTAAGTCCCTTTACGGACTAAAACAAGCACACAAATAATGGCATGTGAAATTTGACCAAACAATGTTGTCAAATGGTTTTAAAATAAATGAATGCGATAAATGTGTGTACATTAAAAATGTTTCAAATCACATAGTCATTGTTTCCTTATATGTGGATGATATGTTGATAATGAGTAATGACATTGCCAACATAAATGTGGCTAAACGTATGCTAACTGGCAAGTTTGATATGAAAGACTTGGGAGTTGCTAATTTAATTATGGGAATTAAGATCCATAAAACTTCTCAAGGTCTGGCATTGTCACAATCTCATTATATTAAGACAATACTTGAAAAATTCAAGCACTTGGGCATTAAACTTGCAAAGACTCCAATTGACGTGAATCTTGCATTAGCAAAGAACAAAGGCCAAAGCATATCACAATTGGATTATGATCGTGTGTTGGGATGCTTAATGTACATCATGAATTGTACACGACCGGATATAGCTTGTGCTATAAGTAAATTGAGTCTATATACGAGCAATCTAGGTCAATCTCATTAGATGGCCATGAAACAAATTTTGGGGTATTTAGTACATACCCAGGACTTTGCTTTGTACTACAGTAAATATCATGCGGTCATTGAGGGATAGTGTGATGCAAATTGGATCACCGGATCAACTGATTCCAAGTCCACAAGTGGATATGTATTCGCTACTGGTGGAGGAGCGGTATCTTGGAAGTTGTCCAAACAAACTTGTATTGCCCGCTCTACAGTGGAGGCAGAGTTCATAGCCTTAGATAAAGCCGGTGAAGAAGCTGAATGGCTCCGAAATTTCTTGGAAGACATTTCATTTTGGCCCAAACCGTTGGCACCAATATACATACATTGCGATATCCAATCGGAAATTGGAAGGGCTGGAAGCGTTATTTATAACGGTAAATCTCGTCATATACGACGAAGACATAAAACCGTTAGGCAATTACTCTCTAGAGGAATTATCACGATTGACTATGTAAAGTCAAGCGATAATGTGCCGGATCCACTTACAAAAGGCCTAACTAGAGAGGTAGTTGAGAAATCATCAAGGAGAATGAGACTATGGCCGAAAACAAGCCATAGTGGCGGTTACTCTACCTAGAATACTGGAGATCCCAAGATCTTGGTTCAAGGAGATCAAACAAAGTCCTAATGACGGTTCAACATTTTCAACCAAACTTTTGGTCCATTCTCGTGATGAGATAATGTTCAATACCAAGGATAAAACATTAAGGCTTTTTAATAATTTTTAAATTTGATACGGGGTATATCAAATAGTGTATTTACGGGATGACACGTTTAGGAATCACCTATGTAAGTGTGAAGTGTTAGCCGCTTCAAGGAGAATTTTGCAAGGCCAGTTCTCTATGCACTTATGAAAACAGGCGGTTTTCATGGCTGAAACGAACTCAACAATGAGAACCAAAGACGGTTAAGGGTTGGTTGTGTGACTTATGGTTTTCTAGGTATACACCAAAGTTCTACGGTTCAAAGATATCAAATCTACCGATTGATCGAGTATATCCGATATAAGTTCACTGCGGAAAGTTCAAAGGGAAACCTACTTATCCAGATGCAATTGATCCTTGCTTGCGAATCACACAGTTTTTCATGTATACTTCCGTGATATATCCATTCCCCATTCATGTGGGGGATTGTTGCGTTTTTAAGCTATTAATGCTTAAAATAGGATTGAATGAAAAATGGAGGGAAAAATAAAATATTTGAGTAATATTTGAGTTTCCCTCTTTGATTGTCCCATATGGGAAGAGGAAAAGGTTTTTGATGTATATATAAGCAATTTCTCTTCTTCTATCTCATAAAGAGTTTAGAAGAAGGCAATCCTTGCGTCATTTTCGTCGTCGTCGTCGCTCGCTCGGCTCGGCTCGGCTTCGGCTTCAAATTCGGCCAAATGATTGATCGATTGATTAATTTTTGGACCAAATTTATTTGTTAAAAGTAAATATTAACAGAAATGTTATTAAATATTTATTGTAATAACAAAATATTAATATTAAAATAATTATTATATTAAATCCAATTTAGTTATCCAATTTTCAGTTTTCTGTTTTTGTAACAGAAAATTAACTACCCTCTTCATTTTTCCCTATTCATTATTGAGTAAATAGCCATTTATGTTATGGCAGTTATCCATTTTGCAAAAACAGTCATTCTGAAGAGTTGCACATCTTCATATTTCAGCCCAATTTTGGCTATAAATACAAGTCCATTCTCTCAGAGTTTCCATACGAATTTTCTGAATTCTCCTCATT
Source organism: Nicotiana undulata (assembly GCA_005239495.1). Classification (NCBI taxonomy): domain Eukaryota; kingdom Viridiplantae; phylum Streptophyta; class Magnoliopsida; order Solanales; family Solanaceae; genus Nicotiana; species Nicotiana undulata. Next base: position 4,759 of record ML249387.1, on the reverse strand, counting down.
TCTTCTGCATATTTTAACTTCAAAGAAAGCAACAGTAAGTGTGATTTGCTACCGAACTTTGTGTTCGCTGAAACACTGGAGTTTGAAGTACCACTACACCAGTGTGTAATTCGTTCTATCCTGGGAGGAAATAATCATAACCTTTGATACTAGGAGGGGATTAAATTCCCTTTAAGAAAACACTGTGAATTTAGTGAACTCGAATTGATTTTATTTCATTTACATTTCTGTTTGAATATTATTTTATTATCATCAGAATTATTTTACAAATATAATTTATTAACGAGGCCAAACTGCAAAAACGTATTGAAGAAATAATGAAACTAAAGCAATCACTTGATGAGGGACATCTAAAAAGTGGGATGATTATATATGCATCTTATCCCACCAACCAACTTGATATGGCCTTGGAAATGGGGAGCAAATGAAGGTGCAGATCCATTCACGCATCTGCAATTTCATTATTGTATCATTATCAGCCTTAAATCATCAAAACTTATATAATAAAAAAGGGAAATTGGACAAGTTTCCCCTTGTACTTTATCAAGAGGGTGTTGTCATGATAATAAGTTTCTTATCATTTATTTAGAAAACCAATCAATGTTGTCTAATAAAATTATTTATATATACCTTTTAAATAATCTGATTTACACCGTCTTCTCAAAGAACTTAAAATCTTATTCAATATGCACGCATGAAGCATAGCAAAAAGGTAAGTACAATAAGGTCCAATTTAGATCACAATGGTTATGTGATCTAACTAGAATTCCGTCCTATTCTCTGATTATCGTGTGTTATAGCCCATATCTTCTGCATGAGCTCGGATGATTGGACCTGGATCGCTTAAAGTTTGCCAGCCCATCAAAAATGACCTAAGGAATAATAGTTATTGCCTCGCCATGATCATTACTCGTTTTTTGGCATTTTAGGACCATAAAACTGGAATTCTGCCTGATTCTCAGATTTTCGTGTGCTATAGCCCGCGCCTTCTACATGGGCCAGGGCGACCGGACCCGGATAACCTAAAATTTTGCCGGCCCATCAAAAAACGACCTTGTTTACCCTTAAAACGGATAACAATTGAATTTATACGCGGTTTTAAAGATATGTGATAGATTCAATACAAATGATCAAGAATGTTAGATAAACGCGTTAAAGACAAAGGAATAATCAAATCAGTTGTGACTTTAAGGCCGGGCTCGGATTAAAGCTCGACAATAATTCTGCCCTCACCGAACTCTCAATTCGAAGCCAATTATGTGTAAAGAACAACATGAAAATAAAAACTTTTCAATAGCTAGAGACCAGAAAAAATGAATTTATATCGCCTCGGTTTGCATGTTACAATGTGTCTTGTTTAATAAAAAGTCTCCCCTTATATAGTATGAGAGTTTCATCCTTATTCTAAAAAAGGTAAAAATCCTCCTTTTTCGTCAATTACTTATCCGCTACTGACACCAGGCGAGATATGTTCCATGATATCTGGTGGGGTGCGGATGTCACGACCTTCCGTTAGTCACGTGCAACCGTTGTTATGCTTTTCGAGGTCTCGGAACTCGTTCTAGGTTCGGGAAATGCCGTCTTATCAGTCCTGGTGGCGAGCACTCCGTTCGGCCCTCAGTACAAGAAGTTCCCAGCTTCGATTCCGATCCCATGTAGTCATTTCCTTGCTTCATTTTCCCCACCGGAAAATCGGGGTATGCGTTGGCCCCAGTTCACCCGTATACAGACCTAAGGGACAATAGTCGTTGTCTCGTCATGACCATTACTCGTTTTTGGTGTTTTAGGACCATGAAACTAGAATTCCGTCTGATTTCCAAATTTGCGTGTGCTTCTGCATTGGCCGGGGCGACCAAACCCGGATCACCTAAAAAATTTGTCGACGCATCAAAAACAACCTAAGGAACAATAGTCACCGCCCATGATTGGCTTGAAAGGAGTGTGCTATGCTGAATGTGTTCATGCTATTTGGTTTGCAAGGAAACAGAGGATATGTGAAAACCAGACTAGAACAATGGAGGCTATAGCTAAAGACATTGCCTATATGTGAAACATCAGAGCTACTGCTGATATCAGAAGACTACTACAACTCTGTCCATTCTAGTAGTATAGAGACAGTCCTGGAGTATTGTTGTCTATGTGCAATATCCTCCCTAGGAGGTGTGGCCACTACCCTTCGAAGGAGTATGTAAGATGTTACTTAGTTTTTGGATTTAGACAGCTTGCCGAGTTGTAGCAACGTTGTAGTTTTGTATTCAAGAAATTAAGTATTGGTCACTGGGCCGTTTACTATGGTCTTACAAAATTTTAGGCCAATCGGAGTTCCTCAATTTTTCTTTTACAGAATCACCAACACTAATATATACAAAAAAGTGCATAAAATCACAAATTCGTGTTGCAGACCTGAAAAGGCCAGAAAATGAACCTAAAAGTCATGGCAAAGTAATAGTAACTTACTTAAATAATAGTATCTTACAGCAGCCTAATAACTTATAGAACACAAGGTTCTACCAAGACTCCAGATAGAAATATTAACATGCTGAAAACATCAGTAGATATATCGACAGCTAACAAACATCATAAGAAACACCAACAAAAGCCTAACAATTCTGATAGCAGCCTTTACTCACTAACATCCTTAACCTTCGGCCTGACGATAGGAAACTTCAAATTATGCTTTAAATCTTCCACCACCTTTGCTTGAAAAACGTCATGCTCGCCATTCTTGACAGAAAAGGTAAGATAGTAAATAAAGTCACTACAGCCACCGCCATTCACCTTCAAAACGTTCTCGACCCAACTTGTGAACTTGTGACTGTACATCTTGCTCATCAGATTGAAGCCGATCTCTAGAAGTTCTTAACACGATGAGCTTAATAGTTGAGAGTTGAACATAAAATTGACCATGATTCACTTCTCAAAGTAGATGCCTCTGTTATTCCAAATCTATTCCCTTTCGTTTTTTCGCTAATTTTCTGAGAAAATCAATAATCAAAGGCTAATTCTAGACATTATTTTGAATCTCAGATGATTTTACATTCCATAGGTAAATAATTTCAACTAATTTTTTTAAAATTCATCAAAGCAAACTACCAAGTCTCAAATACAATATTCAAGTGCCTAAGAAAATAACAAATTTCGAAAGAAAATTAAAGTACTAGCAATTAGTATTAGGTAGGATGTTTTCATGTAGTTATTTCCATTTAGCACTCCAACAAAATGATTAACATACTTTACCCCATACTTTAATATTGCTATGCAGTACCATTCATACTATCAATTAAAGAATGGCAAGAATAAGAAAACAAGAACCTTGAATTCTGCCTATCATTTTACTCATCATCTCATGTCACCTCTTTTCTTGGTTTTGAATAGCTTGATGGCCCTTTATAAGGATTCAAAGCTATAAATCAAACTCATGGTGCAAATTAGTCCCATCATAGACTCTGTATTTAAAAGTTATCTAAACTCATGTCCAAAGGAAATTCGACAAAAAGATGGAAGATAAGAAATGAAGAGAAGCATTTTAGTCCTTGATCTCTCATGGAAGACGAAGACTAACATCTTAATACAGCATGCTGAATTCACATAGGAGGAATATGCGGCTCAAACTCAACTAAATTCGATTTTCTGGTAAGCCATCTATATTACAAAACGAACACAACAAGGACGAAAAAATAATATGCCTGAAACTTCACAGCCAGGTATCCCAAATATCCTTATGTTACTTACATGCTGTCGCGACCTCGAAGCAAAATATATTTCTTAAAGACTAGATTAATTGCAAAAATATCAGCATATTTTAATACTCTGTTAATATCTTCTTCCCCAGCTGTTTGTATAGTATATGACAAACAGCATACCAGTTGTGTCAAATAAAATGGGCTAGGAGTTGCAGAAGAAAAAATTACCGAGATAAACTACTAGTTGGTTCTTAAGGGCTCGCTTGCTACGAGGGATAAGGGATAATTAATCCCTGAAATAAAATTGAAATAAGTTTATCCCATGTTTGGTTGGGATTAGACTGTAGTATAACTAATCCCGGGACTAGTTATCCCGGGATTGTAATATTTATTTATCTTATGGAAGGGGGAATAACTAATCTCAGGATAATTAATCCCGGGATAACTTGTTTCCAACCAAACGACCCCTAAATGTGTTAATCGGTTCAGGATTAAATAGTAAAAATAGCACGGGCTAGCCAGTTTTCGGAACCAGGGTTTGCAAAGTCATTGAAAAATAGTCACTATTTTGTTGCAACACGAACCGATCCAGCATAATATACTGGAGATTGGTGCACCTGTGTATGAATTTCCAGCATATTATGCTGGAACTCCAACACATAATATCTGGAGATTGGAGCACATGTGTATGAACTTTCAACATATTATGCTGGACAAGTATATTATACTAAAACTCCAGTATATTATGCGGGAAGTCCAGTATATGAATTTCTAGATACTCAGAAAGTTCCAGCATAATATCTAGAGATTGGAGCACATGTGTATGGAGGTATATTATAATGAAACTCCAGTTGGAAGTCCAATATATGAGAACTCGCGACCTCGAAGCAAAATATATTTCTTAACTCAGCCTACGATAATCTATCATATACTCTACAATATTTAAACAAATCAGTTTACGCATTAACTGAAAAGGATGTGAGGCCTGATTTATGCATTTTGTTACATGTTGAATCGGAAATAAATGGAGTAAACAGGCTGAGGCAGTTAGGCAACTTCATATATATATATATATA
>MDKH01028450.1:0-26310 GCA_005239495.1 Nicotiana undulata | reverse complement strand
CTCCTGAAGCAAGACACCTACAAGCACAACACTGACAAAGCTGTGAAGAGGAACCAGGTCCCTGACAAAAGATTCAGCAGAAAAAACGCAGCTGACAACGTTGTGAAGCAGGCTCTTGCTGCTTGGGGAGATTCATCAAGCGAATAAGAAGAGGAAACTGAAGCAGAAAATAACTCTATGATGGCAGTTGAGAACAAGGCTAAGGAGTATGACTCATTGTTTGCTCTTATGGCTCAATCTGATAAAGAAAAAGAAGATGACACAGATGAGGTAAACTTCGGGGATGTTCAGAGAAATCTGAAGTCCTATTCTCCTAAAATATTAATGTCATTGTCAAATGTTCTCATTGATACTTATTACAGCGTAGTTGAAGATAATTATTCATTGACCATAGAACTAGGAGAAGTGGAAGAAACTAGAGATGATCTAGTTATGTGTGTGGTTGACTTGAAAGAAACTATAGGAAACCTTGAAAGAGTCTCTAATGTGTAAAATCAACAGTGTTGAGAATGAGAGAGATGACCTAATGGTGGTGGTTGTAGACCTTAAGGATACCATAAAAATCTTGAAAAATAAATGAAAGTGATAGAAGAAAAAACAAGAAAGGTAGAAAATGAGAGAGATAATCTAACTGTAGTGGTGGTAGATTTGAAAGAAACAGTGGAGAATCTAAGCAATGAAAAGGTTAGCCTGAGTGTGAGGAATGATGTTGTTGAGCAGGAAAGAGATGACCTTCTTGTAGTAATCACAGACTTAGAGGAAACCATTCAGGGACTTAGACAAGAACCTGGTTCCTCGAGTGTGGATAAAGGAAAGGAAATAGCCAGTGAAAAATATATCAAGCTTGAAAAAGAACTGAATGAGACCAAAACAAGTATGTGCAGTGAGGTTGAGAAAAATAGGGACTTGCAAGCTGAAGTGAGCAAAATAAAATCTGATCTTAAAAAATCACTGAACTGGACCTGGTCCACAAATGTTGTCACTGCCATGTACTTTAACAATTGTGGAAACAGGCAGGGTATCGGGTTTCAAAAGGAGAAAACTCCCTACTACCCATACAACAAATATGTCACAGTCCCAAACAATTGGCTTTGTACCCATTGTGGGAACAACGAGCACTTCAAGAAAAGCTGCCCAGCTAGGGATCAATTAGTCCAGAAAAACAAGATGTTTGCAGGCAAGAGGAATACAAAGCAGGGACCAGGTCCCAGCAAGAAATATCAATTCTTGCCGGCATGGACTAGAAGAGTTCTTATTCATCCTTTTCCTAACTACAAGGGACCCAAAATTGTTTGGGTTCCTAAATCTAACCATTGACTTAATTGTGCAAGGATCAGTGAGAGGAACTGGACTAAAATAGATCATGGACAACGGATGCTCAAAGCATATGACTGGAAATACTATGAATTTTCTCTCATTGAAAGCCCTGCAGGGAGGGGATGTATCCTTTGGGAATGGAAAGAAGGGATACATCCTTGGTGTTGGAAGAGTTGGAAAGTCTCTGGAGCACTCAATTGAAAATGTGTACTATGTGGATGTCTTGAAATATAACTTATTGAGTGTTTCTTAAATTTGTGATAAAGGAAACAAAGTGGAGTTCTTGTCCAAAGTGTGCACTGTTAGTAGCCTAGTAACTGGAGAAGTGGTGTTGTTAGCCAAGAGACACAAGAACATCTATGTTGCTGATTTTGAATCATTGGAAGTTGGTGAAGTGAACTGCTTGAAAGTAGTTGATGATGATGCAGAGCTTTGGCATAGAATGTTGGGTAATGCTAGCTTTTACCTCCTGAATAAGCTAATAAAGAAGGACCTGGTTCGTGGTCTGTCAAACTCCAAGTTCAAAGAGCACAGAGTCTGTGATGCGTGCGCCAAAGGAAAACATGTGAGATCATCTTTTAAGCCTAAGAAAGATGTTAGCACATCCAGACCTCTTGAACTACTTCACATGGATTTGTGTGGGCGCATGAGAATTCCAAGCAGATGTGGAAAGAAATACATTTTTGTGATTGTGGATGACTACTCAAGATTCACTTGGACATTATTTCTTAGAACAAAAGATGAGACGTTTGAAGTATTTGTGGCTTTTGTAAAGAAAATCGAAGTGAAGATGGACTTAAAGGTAGCTTGCATCAGATCCGACCATGGAACTGAATTTGATAATGCAATATTTGATGAGTTTTGCACTGAAAATGGGATCACACACAACTTTTCGGCACCTAGGACTCCTCAGCAAAATGGAGTGGTGGAACGAAAAGACACGACTCTGGAAGATATGGCTCGAACAATGCTAATCGATAGTGGGATTACTAAGAACTTCTGGGCAGAAGCAATCAACACTGCTTGCTACTTGGTGAATAGGTGCATGATCAGGTTCTTCTTGAACAAGACCCCTTATGAACTGCTCAATGGAAGAAATCCAAAAATAACACATCTGAGAGCCTTTGGTTGCAAGTGCTATGTGCTAAACAATGGGAAGGATCAACTAGGAAAGTTGGATGCCAATAGTGATGAGGGAATCTTTTTGGGATATTACTCTCAAAGAAAAGCTTACAAAGTGTACAAAAGAATCCATTGTGTAGAAGAGAGTGTTCATGTACTCTTTAATGAGACACCTTCCTCAAACAGGGACGAAAATGGTGATGATCAAGACAATGAACCACTCTTGGTTCCTGCAGAGATTTCTGACGTCTCAAATGGCAAGGCTGACATGATGAGTCAAGCTAAGGAGATGAGTGAAGACAATGCATCCTCTTCCTCTGGTACACAGGAGGAACCAGGTACCCCAATCTCTCCCACAAACGCTGAAGAAAGAGTTGGAGACGCTGTGGAAGGTACCCCCCAGGTAGCAGAACAAGAAGCGCAGGGAAACCCCTCTAATTCACCAAGTTCTTCCTCCAATCAAATTCAAGTCCCAAATTGGAAACATAAAATCTCTCATCCTCTTGATAACATAATCACTCCTCTTGACTCTGGAGTTCAATACATATCCAAAACCAGAAATTCCCTAGCCTTCTCAGCCTTTTTATCCCAAATAGAACCCAAAAACATCAAAGAAGCTCTGAAGGATGCAGATTGGATCATTGCTATGCAAGAGCAGCTTCATCAGTTTGAGAGAAACAATGTATGACATCTGGTACCTCGACCCTCAGATAGAACCATCATAGGAACTAGGTGGGTATTCAGGAACAAGCTGGATGAGAATGGGAAAACTACTAGAAATAAAGCAAGGCTTGTAGTTCAGGGTTACAATCAAGAGGAAAGAATTGATTATGATGAAACATTTTCTCCTGTTGCTCGTATGGAAGCCATTCGAATTCTCATTGCTTTTTCATCTCATATGGAATTTACCTTATTTCAAATGGATGTGAAAAGTGCATTCCTGAATGGATATCTCAAGGAAGAAGTATATGTCAAGCAACCCCTTGGGTTTGAAAGTCCTGCTCACCCAGAGTATGTTTTCAAATTGGACAAAGCCTTGTATGGTTTGAAGCAAGCTCCAAGAGCTTGGTATGAAAGGCTATCCAAGTTTCTACTGGATAATGGATTCACTCGAGGAAAGATTGAAAACACCCTATTTCTGAAGAATCAGGGAAGGAACCTTCTTATCGTCCAGGTTTATGTGGATGATATCATTTTTGGGGCTACAGCAGACTCACTGTGTAAGGAGTTTTCAATGCTTATGGGCAATGAGTTTGAGATGCGCATGATGGGGGAGCTGAACTTCTTCTTGGGTCTTCAAGTGAAACAAACCACAAAAGGAACATGCATCAGTCAGCAGAAATACATCAAGGAGCTTCTCAAGAGGTTTGATATGGAAGATTCAAAGGTGATTGACACACCTATTGCAGTGGCTACCAAACTTGACATGGATGAGTCTGGCACTCCTGTAAACCAAACAATGTACAGGGGAATCATTGGCTCTCTACTCTATCTCACTGCAAGTAGGCCAGACATTGTGTTCAGTGTGGGATTGTGTGCAAGGTTTCAATCCAATCCTAAGGAGTTGCACCTAAAAGCTGCCAAAAGGATCTTACGCTATCTCAAAGGCACACAAGACCTGGTCCTATACTATCCCTCAGGTGACAATTTCAATCTTATTGGTTATGCTGACGCTGATTATGCAGGCTATCTGGTGGACAGGAAGAGTACTTCAGGGATGGCTCATTTCCTTGGATCTTGCCTAATCTCTTGGGGAACAAGGAAGCAAAACTCTGTGGCCTTGTCCACAGCTGAAGCAGAATATGTTGCAGCTGCATCTTGCTGTGCTCAGTTGCTGTGGATCAAACAACAATTGGAGGACTTTGGAGTATACATTGACAGTATTCCACTTTTATGTGATAACACCAGTGCGCTCAACATGGAAAAGAACCCGGTTCAACACAAGAGGACTAAGCACATTGACGTGAGACATCTCTTCCTCAAAGACAATGTTGAAAAGGGGCATATCTGCATGAGGTTCTGTTGCACTGAAGATCAGATTGCAGATATTTCCACCAAGGCACTAGGCAGAGAACATTTTGAGAAAACCAGAATGGCACTGGGCTTGCTGATACCTAATTAGGGACCCGGTTGCCCCTCTTGGCTATGAATGTCACAACTCAGGTACAGATAGCTAAAGTGTTTTCTAATGAAGTCTAACTCACATCAATATCGTTGCAGGTAGACACGCATGATGACTGCAGAATTTAAAGGACTGGCATTGTAGAACAAAAGGAGACTGAGCAATTTCTTTTACAAAAACACGTACGGGACCTGGTCCTTGTATCCTAGGTTAGTAGTTATGTGTATTCTCTCCCTTTTTAAAAAAAAACTGCATTAACTACTGCTGCCACATCCTACGCCTTTTCAGAAAAACACGTCTATCACTCCACCCTTTCGACTCCTCCTGCACGTTTCCCTTTTCCCAAAACTGCCTACCGCCAGTTGAACTCGTTTCTCTTCCCCCTCATTACTCCACTCCCCTATAAAGATTCTTCATCTCTAACTTATCAGCACCCACACACTCACTTACTCACTCTCTTACTCAAAAAAAGAAGGACACTCTCTCTCTATCTGAAAATTTTCTGTAGCCTGTCAACAATGGTATCCTCAAACGAACCCTCTCTCGCCACTGACCTCAACACTGTCTCAGTGGAGGGTGAGGCATCATCTCCTCAAGAGGTCGTCATCTCCACTCCTACTCCCTCTTCACCCCTACCTGTCTCAAAAACACCCAAGGGACCTCCAGTCCTAGAAGCCCCCCCTTGCTTATTCCCCACAGAATACCCTAGCTGATGAAACCATTATTGTACCTCCTTCCTCATCTGTAACACCAACTGAACCCTTAACCGCTGAAGTTTTTCCAGTCTCTGAAGCTTCAGAGGATGACCCTGACCAGTACATCTACTCCTCGTTTCTCCCTTCCTCGACTCCCATGGGGTCTCCAGAAAAAGAGGCAGCCGAAAATATCATGGCTATTGCCTATAAGAATCCCCCCTCTAAAAGCGCCTCTTCCCTTCCTGAAACTCAGGGAGCAGCGTCATCCTTATTAGAGGATGAGGGAACCATGGTCCTCTTTGAGTCTCCTCGACATGAGTCTGTAACTGAAAAACCTAGTGAGGAACCTGGTTCTCCTCTTCCTAAGTCCCCTCAAGAACAAATCTTTTATACTCCTCATTTTGAGTCCATCCTTCCACTTACTGAGCCCATGAATGAAGATGATGAGGACAACATGGTTCTGAGTGCTCACTTCAAACTCCGTCAGAGTGCAAGTACTCTAGAAACCTCTGTCAAGCATCCATCCACCAGGTTGCAGAAGAAGGAGGCCATTGATTTGGATCTTGAGAAAAGTAAGAACAGAAGTAAGCAGAAGAAGAGGAGATTGGTGAAGGATGGTCAGGTAGTGGTGGATAAAGTTATTCCGGTTGTTGACATAGAAGAGGAAACTGTCGAGGAACCTAGTTCCTTAGTAGGGAGGAATAATTCTGGGTCTGGTAAAGGAGAGAAGAAAAAGACTATGTCACCCCCAAAAGGTGATGAGAAGTCCAGGAGAAAGGAAGTTGGAGAAGCAAGTGAAAAGAAAACTGTGTCTGCAGCTAGTGCCAAAGGGAAATATGTGAAGGTGACAGGTAAACGAAAAAGGGAGTTAGAAACTATGGAAGGACCTGGTTCTATGAAGACTATACCTAGATACAGTGGGAAGTGGCAGAAGAATGTTCGCAATCAAATCATGTTGTGGGGTCACACTTTTGATCATGAGATTCTTGACATGCCGGAATGAGTCAACTCATGGCCATGGTTGAATTCCAAAAATGGGAACATCTGTTTAATGTGAGTCAGCCTAAGGTGTATGAGGAGGCTGTGCAGGAGTTCTATGCAACTCATTTTACTCTTGCTGAGAATCATGTCTGTGTGTTGGTGAGGGGTGTCGACATTGTCTTTGATGATGATGCCTTGGGGTCAATTCTGATTGTTCCATCAAGAGGACTCTCCTCAGTGGATCCTGAGAAGTATGCTTGTAGGGGAGATTTTAGATGGGCTATAGTTAAGCCAGGAACAGTCCAGCAGGGGGAACGAGTTCACAAGAAGGCCATGCTACCTCTTTATCAACTTCTCTTTGAGCTGGTAAACAAGGTCCTTCTTCCCCGTGCTGAAAGGCGCTTTGTTGCTTCCAGAGCTGATTTGATCTTAATGGAAGCCCTTGACAACTTCAAGCCTATCAACTTTCCTGCTCTCATGATCAATCACATGGATAAGGTTTTCTTAGTCAAGGATGGAAATCATGGCCTCCCCTATGGCTTTGAGCATTACAAGGTTCCACTCAACAATCCTCGGGTAGGGACTCGTAAGCAAAGCTTCTCAAAGATAACCCTTGAAGAATGTGAGTGCCTTGAGAAGGCTGGGGGCAGCATGTCTACCATCTCTCAGTTGATCAATACGCTGAATATTGCCAATGATACAATCAAGAGGTTGAAATCTCAAATTGCAATTCTGGAGGTGTCAAGTCAAGCTGATAGGGGACCTGGTGCTAGTAGCTCCTCAAATGAAGAAGTGGCCCGCTTGACTAAGGAGAATGATGAGCTGAAACAACAAGTTGAGCACCTGAAGGAAAAACTGCTCAAGGAACAGTCCTCTGCCAATGCTCGCATAGACCTGGTCCTTTGCACTCTCACTGCCTCCTCCTCCAAGCCTTCCTCCTCTAGTGCCCCTTATGCTCTGTCTTCCCTTGTCTCTCATTAATATGATGTGGTTAATAGTATTTGTGCTTGTTTGTTCTTTTTTTGTGATTGGGATTGGATACCACCTGTTGCTCCTGTTGAAAAATTCAAATGAAGTTCTTTGCTCTTCCAAGCAAAGACTTCCTTATGTTTTCAAGCTTTTAATCAATGAAATCAGTCCTTTTATGTTCTCATTAATGCTTTTCTGCCTTATTATTATGCTTTCTATCACGTTGTGTGCACATAAGGGGCATGAGTTAGCTTTGTTGGACTTCTTTATGCTTTCTGCCTAATTATGCCTTTTTATGATGTAAAAAGGGGGAAGTTTAGGGGATAATTGGGGGATAACTGGGACAATTTTGAAGATGATAGCAAGGATTAAGGGGGAAACACATCGACAGGGGGAACTCTTTAGGAACCTGGTCGCTCCTCTATTGTGTATCAGCTGATGTTCGTATATATAACTGCTCCCCAATTATAAAAGTTTGTCATCATCAAAAAGGGGGAAATTGATGGGTTGTATTCTGTTTTGATGATCTAACAAACTTTTATTTGAAGAACCAGATAAAGGACCTGATATGTAGACAGCATAACCAGTCATCTCTAACTCAAGGAATTCTGGACAATGCATTATTAAACATACAAGGACCAATTGAAGGACCCGGTCCCTGGACAGACTCAGGACGAAAGAAAGTACAGGTCAACTCTACAGTTGTAAAAAGTTGTGGCAGAAAAGTGACTGCCTGCAACTGTATACGCTACAGTGCAGTAACAGTGCAACAGTCACTTCCCATTGGTTGTGAATTGTACTTTCAAGATATGAGACATCCTTCTTGGAATGTGGCAAGGTCTTTAATATCTTGTTTGAAGAAAAACAAGATATTCACTTGATCATTTACTAATAACATTCTCTCAAGCATTGAATTGGTCTCTAGCATTGAAGACTCAAGTGTTTCAAGAGCAAGAAGACAACTCCACTAAGACGGACCAGTTTCACATTGTGTCGTTAGGGTCTTTTAGTTGAGTTGTAATGTTGTATTTTGTTCTTCATTGTATCCTACTTGCTTTTGTAGAAGCAACTTGTAGGAATCCCTTTTCTTAAACTTCCCATATCGATGTAGTGACTAGTTAGTCATAAGCAAAAGTCTTTGTAACTAGATAGTAACAAAGTGGCTTGTAATAGTGATTACAAGTTAGTGTGTTGAAGTCTTTGTAAGAAGTACATTACAAAGTGGCTTGTAATAATTTAGATTACAAGTCAGTGAAGTTGAAATTCTACAAGTGTAGGTCGTGGTTTTTGTCCCCTTGAGTGGGATTTTTCCACGTAAAAATTCCCCTGTCTCTTTACTTGCTTTCTTGGTATATCTCTGTGAGAACTAGTAGAGGACCTGGAAACTTTACTGCTTGGTGGACTCATCGAAACTATCAGTGTATATCCAGTATACATGCATGTGACGCACAAACAATGTTTTCAACTCAATTGGTTTTAATTATGAATTTTAACTCCAAACCAGTCCAAATCATCATCTTCCTCAATTTTTCGTATATCTCCTCCTCCATGTATTCTTAACGAATCTCAACCATGCCCATTGTTAAACAACTTCCATAAGCTTTTAATATTGTATATCATTGGTAATTTTTTATTGCTAAAACTAGTTAAATAATATTCTATGGCTAAGTGACTCTAAACTTCTGATATTTTACTACATTCCCATAGTTCTCTCTGAAAAAGGATACACATATATCTATACTTTTCTTATTGCTAAGGCATATTGAAGGCATGTCAAATCGAATATGGGATGTTAAAGATTTATGGCAATTAGATCAATTCCTACCCATGAATGAGTCAATCATAAATTGGATATGAGGAATAATGTATCTTTCATCGGGTCCAATCTCATCCCATCTGAAATCTTGATAGTTAAATGTCTCTTACCGGGAAGTTCTTCTAGAAACTTATATAACTGTTGTTAATTAGAAAGCATGAAAGGTAAACTAAGAAGTTTGACTCTAAAATTCAAACTCTGCCACGTAAATTAGGATCGAGTGAATATCAAATACTAATTTTATGCTTCCGAATTTCACCAAATACAACTATCCATTACATATAGATAGCCGTTAAATAGTAAATCTGAAACAAAAGTGTATTCGTGGCTCCCTTACATTGCTTCTTTCTGTATTTTCTCTCCTCCTAACGTTGGTGCTATTGCATGTGAGGTTATATAAACGTACTAGCAAACCGGTCACATACAATAAGTTTAGTGATCTCATTTTTCCGCTTAAAATAAGCTGATATTTTTTAAAGTTGTTTTTGGTGTGATCCTAATAATCGAAGCATATTTGAAAAATTCGCATAATCGGTGAAATCAAAGATAAATTAACTGTAACGACCCGGTCCGTTGTTACGTAAAACCTGCATTATAATTTGTTGTTATTGACTTGTTATAGATTGGTTATACTGTATTTGATGTATTAGAGTTGATAGGCTTGAAATCGAATAGTTGTAGTGAGAGTTCAGTCAATTAGCCTTTAAAAATAGCCTTAAAATGGGAAAAGTCAATTGAGAGTTGACTTATTGGTAAACGACCTCGGAATATGTATTTTATGGCTCGGATAGCTTCGTTAGGTGATTTGGGACTTAGGAGTGTGTTCAGAATAATTTTGTGATGTCCAGTGTAGAATTAGGCTTGAATTGGCGAAAGTTAGTTTTTGGCGATTTCCGGATGGCAGTGGAAAATAGGCTATCGGGGTCGGAATGGAATTCAGACAGTTGGGACAGGTTCATAATGTCATTTTGGACTTGTCTGCAAAATTTTAGGTCAATCAGAGTTGTTTTGGATAGTTCGACATCGTTGGTGGATTTTAGAAATATCAAAGTTCTTAGGCTTGAATCCGATGTGAATTTGGTGTTTTGATGTTAGTTTTGGTGTTTTGAGAGTGCAACTAAGTTTGAATGATCATATGTGATGTGTTGGTATGTTTGGTTGGGGTCTCGAGGGGCTCAGGATTGATTTCGGATGGTTAACGGGAATTTCGGAAGTTGGAAATTGCAGCAAAAAGCTGCTGGTGTGAAATCACAGAGATTTCCGCATCTGCGGATGTTAGATCGCAGGTGCGGGCCCGCAGGAGCGGGAAGGGGGTCGCAGGAGCGGGCAGGGGGTCACAGGTGCAGAAGTGAGGGTCTCAGTAGAGGATCGCAGGTGCGGGAGTAGGATCGCACCTGCGAAGTCGCAGGTGCGGAAAAGAGACCGCAGGTGCAAAAGTTAGCCCGCTTAAAGGAAGTCGCAGGTGCGGACCTAGGACTGCAGGTGCGCTTAAGTGGCCATAGGTGCGGAACCACTGTTCAGTAAAATATAAAATAAACCCTCCGCGACTTAAACTTTATTTTTCACCATAGTTGTACGGAAAAGAGCTTTTGGGGACGATTTTGAAGAGGAAAATCCTTGTTCTTCATTGAGGTAAGTGTTCTAGTCATTAAAACTCGATTATGGGTGATTATAGAACCTAAAACCAATGTAGATTCATGGAAAATCAGTAGAAAAATTAGGTTTTAGGAATTGAGATTATGAGACCTTTAAGGGTCGATTGAGGGGTCAAATGAACTCCGATTTTGGTGTTCTTTAAATGTACGGACTCTTGAGAGGACGAAGAACACTTTAGTATAAGAAATTATGAGTTTCGGGACGCGGGCCTGGGGGTCGGGTTTTAACCAATTTCGGATTTTTGAGCTTAATTTGATATCTTTCGATTGGAATTCGTTCCTTAAGCATATATTGATGATAAAAATCTGAATTGGTAGATTTGGAGCCTTCGGAGGTTTATTCGAGAGGCAAGCGCATTGCGGAATAGTTTCCGGGCTAGTTTTGAGGTAAGTAATGTCTTTAAATCCTGTCCTGAGGGTATAAAATCCCGGACTATGCACCCCTTCACGGGTTTTGAGATAAAAAGGTGGAAACTTTGGAACATATTTCCTATTTAGGTGACTATTGAGTTGCGAAACCGATTTTTAAGCCTTGCTTAAATAGTATTTATATATTATGACATGTTTTGGGCTGTAAGCCAAGTTTGGGGCCTAGTGCCGATCCGTTTACCCCTTAGGGGATATTTTACTATTTTCCTCACTGATATGTTATGATTTTTCACTCAGTCTTTTCTGTGAGATTGTCTTGAGACTTAGAGTATTTTGATATTACTTCTTGAAAATGAAACACAGTTTTTGGGTCGAGAACCCGGTACATTATAGCCTGAAGGGCAAATTGAGAGTGTTTGACTAAGTGAGGCTGCTGGCCTATATTGTGAGGATGTTATTGTATGAGAGAGGTTGCTGGCCTATATTGTGAGGATTATATGATATGAGTGAGGTTGCGGGCCTATATTGTGTGTGATTTATGCCATGTTTTGGCTTATTATAGCGCTTGGGCTGTAGGAGCCCCTCCGGAGTCTGTAACACATCCCCACTGAGCGCCGGTACCGATTGAGTGATGCCCGCGGGGCTTATGATGAGTGATTGTGAGGATGCCTGATGGGCAGAGTGATTGTGAGGTTGCCTGATGGGCAGAGTGATGGTGAGGTTGCATGATGGGCAGAGTGATGGTGAGGTTGCTTGATGGGCAGAGTGATTGTGAGGTTTCCTGATGGGCAGAGTGATGGTGAGGTTGCCTGATGGGCAGAGTGATTGTGAGGTTTCCTGATGGGCTAATACTGAAAGATATGGTAATGAGAAATGATTATGGCCCGAGGGGCAGTTTTATGAAGATTTTTTCTGAGTTTTCAAACTGTGATTTACTTCGTTTCCAAACTGGTTTTACTGAGAATTTTACTAAGACATACTGATATTACACTTGTTTCAAAGGATTTCTGGAAATTGGTTTTTGAACATATGTAATTGCTGAATACTACTTGGTGACTTGATGTTTTACTGGTTGTTGTGAAATGGTGTATCTGTTTGTGTGCTTTATATTTCTCAGACTGTGATTTATTTTCATTACTACTGAGTTGGCGTACTCATAAAGACTCCCTGTGCCTTTGTGCACAGATTCAGGTACCGACTTGCAGCAGTAACTACCTTGTTCGTTAGCAGCAGTTCACGGGATTTTGGGGTAGTTGTCCAGCGTCCATAGCTTCTCCACTTCCCTTCCTTATTTAGCTTTAGTATATGATTTAGAGACATATATTATAGTTTTAGCAGAATTAGATTTATTTATTCTTAGATGCTCATGACTATTGACTCCAGTTCTGGGAGGTTGTTTAGAGTTGTTTAGTTCATGGTTGGAAGCGTTAGACTTATATAATTTATTTCTTTATTATGACTGCTGTTAATATTAAATTGTGCACTATGATAATTGAAAAAATGCGTAGTAAAGTGATGGTTGGCTAGCCTAGTTCCACGATAGGCGCCATCACGACCTGTTAGGATTTGGGTTCGTGACAAGTTGGTATCAGAGCCCGAGGTTACATAGGACTCAACGGTCATGAGAAGGTTTAGTAGAGTCTTGCGGATCGGTACGGAGACGTATGTACTTATCTTCGAGAGGCTGCAGAACTTTTAGGAAACATCTCTATTTTCTTGAACTCTTTCATGCCAATCTATTGATTCTTGAAATCTAAACTTACGTTGTTTCATTCTCTCACAGATGGAGAGGACACGAAATACCGATCAGGGTAACCAGGCACCAGCCAGACCCACGAGGGGTCGAGGCCGTGGTAGGTAGGGGACCAGCTCAGGCAGCAGCCGGGGTGGTACCACAGGATCCCCCTATCATTCAGGATCAGGTTCCAGCCAATGGTGCTCCAGCGGGACAGGCTCAGGCACCGGCAGTGCCTATTGTTATTCCGGGTCTTCAGGAGACCCTAGCTCAGATATTGATGGTGTGTTCCATTTTAGCTCAGGCAGTTGCTATGTCCACCACTGCCAATACAACTCAGACCGGGGGAGGAAATCAGACTCCAGTTGCCCAGACACCTGAGCAGGTTGTACAGGGTATTCAGGCACCAAGAGCAGCCCTAGTTCAGCCGGTTGCTCCAGCTCAGAATTTTGTGGTCGTTGCTATGCCTGAGGATGAGCAGCGCAGGTTGGAGAGGTTCAGCAGACTTAAGCCTCCGACCTTCAGTGGAATAGAGGGTGAGGACGCCCAAGGTTTTATTGATAAATGCCATAGGATGCTACGTACTGTGGGTATTTTGGAGACCAGTGGGGTCTCGTTTGTTACATTTCAGTTTGCGGGTGATGCTTTTACTTGGTGGGAGTCATTCGAGAGGCGTAGGCCGGTTGATTCAACACCTCTCACCTGGCAGCAGTTCTCCACGATCTTTTTGGAGAACTATGTTCCTCAGTCCCACAGAGAGGAGCAGCGCAGGCAGTTTGAGCAGCTGCTCCAGGGAGAATTATCAGTCACCCAGTACGAGATGAGGTTTTCTGAGTTTTCTAGACATGCTTATGAGATTGTCCCTACTGACAGGGAGAGGATTATGAGGTTCGTAGATGGTCTTACTTATCAGCTTCGGATCTTGATGACCAGAGAAAGGGTGTCTGGAGCTGCATTTGATTAGGTTGTTGGCATTGCTCGGGATATTGAGTCGGTTCGTAGGCAGGATCGTGAGGAGAGAGAGGTTAAGAGGCCTCGGGGATCAGGTAATTTCAGTGGTGCTCCTCCTAGAGGGCAATTTCAGCCTAACAAGGGTCGTTCATTTAGACCTCCACAGCAAGTTCGCCCAGCTTACAGTGGTGTATCTTCAAGGCAGGGTCCTCGCAATTCTCATCAGGGACGTTCATCTTTTAGTGCCCTTCCAGCTCAGAGCTCCTCCCGAACATCATCTTATCAGGGTTCTTCTATGCATGGTTCGTCTGGTGGTTATCATGGTGGCAGGGGTTTTTGTCAGTTTTCATCTCCAGCTCCAGGTAATTGTTATGAGTGTGGAGAGTTCGGACATGAGTGGAGGCAGTGTCCCCGTCATCCTAGTAGTTCAGCTCAGCAGAGGGTTCCGCCCTCGGCTTCAGCCCCAGTCATATCACCACCTACCCAGGCAGCCAGGGGTGGTGGTCAGGAAGCTAGAGGCCGTCCTAGAGGGGGAGGTCGAGCAGGCGGAGGCCAGCCACGTATTTATGCACTTCCGGCTAGGCCTGATGCTATGGCTTCCGATGTGGTGATTACAGGTACTATTTTAGTTTGTCATAGTGATGCTTTGGCTTTATTTGACCCGGGTTCCACGTACTCTTATGTCTCATCCTATTTTGCTCATTTCTGAATATGCTTCGTGAGTCTCTAGTTACTTCTGTTCATGTTTCGAATCCGCTGGGTGATACTATTATTGTGGACCGTGTGTACCGATCATGTCTTATATCTATTGGGGGTATGGAGACCCGAGTGGACTTGATGTTACTGAGTATGGTAGATTTTGATGTAATTCTGGGCATGGATTGGTTATCCCCATGTCATGATATTCTTGATTGTCATGCTAAGACCGTTACCTTAGCTATGCTCGGAGTTCTGAGAGTTGAGTGGAGGGGGTCTATAGAGCATGTGCCTAGCAGAGTGATTTCTTATTTAAAGGCTCAGCGTATGGTTGAGAAAGGGTGCGAATCTTATCTTGCGTTTGTGAGGGATGTTAGTAGTGTGACCCCATCTGTTGATTATGTCCCTGTAGTCCGTGATTTTCCGTATGTTTTCCTTGCAGACCTGCCAGGCATGCCACCTGACAGGGATATTGATTTTGGTATTGACCTGGTGCCAGATACTCATCCTATCTCTATTCCCCCTTACGTATGGCACCAACAGAGTTGAAACAATTAAAAGAGCAGCTTCAGGAACTCTTAGATAAGGGGTTCATTCGGCCTAGTGTATCGCCTTAGGGTGCGCCGGTGTTGTTTGTGAAAAAGAAGGATGGTTCGATGCGCATGTGTATTGACTATAGACAGTTGAATAAGGTTACAATGAAGAATCGTTATCCGTTTCCCCGTAATGATGACTTATTTGATCAGCTTCAGGGAGCTAAGGTATTCTCCAAGGTCGACTTGAGGTCGGGGTATCATCAGTTGAAAATTCGGGATTCTGATATTTCGAAGACGGCTTTCAGGACCAGATACGGTCATTATGAGTTTCTGATTATGTCATTTGGGCTGACCAATACCCCAGCATCGTTCATGCAATTGATGAACAACGTGTTTCAGCCCTATCTTGATACATTTGTTATTGTGTTCATTGATGACATCCTGGTTTATTCCTGTAGCCAGGAAGAGCATGCGCAACACTTAAGAATCGTGTTGCAGAGATTTAGGGAGGAGAAGCTTTATGCAAAATTTTCTAAGTGTGAGTTTTCGCTTGGTTCAGTGGCTTTCTTGGGGCATGTGGTGTCTAGTGAAGGTATTCAAGTTGATCCGAAAAAGATTGAGGCGGTGCAGATTTGGCCTAGACCGTCTTCAGCTACAAAGATTCGAAGTTTCCTTGGTCTGGCGGGTTACTACCGTCGCTTTGTGGAGGGATTTTCTTCTATTGCTTCACCTCTGACCAAATTGACACAGAAGAGTGTTCTATTCCGATGGTCCGATGAATGCGAGGAGAGCTTTCAAAAGCTTAAGTCAGCATTGACCATAACTCATGTATTAGTATTGCCTACTGGTTCGGGTTCTTATACGGTTTATTGTGATGCTTCTAGAGTTGGCTTGGGATCGGTGTTGATGTAGGACGATAGGGTGATTTCCTACGCCTCGAGACAGTTGAAGGTGCACGAGAAGAATTACCCAGTGCACAATCTTGAGTTAGCTGCTATTGTTCATGCCTTAAAGATTTGGCGGCATTATTTGTATGGGGTACAGTGTGAGATTTACACCGATCATCGTAGCTTGCAGTATCTGCTAAGGCAGAACGACTTAAATTTGCGACAGGGGAGATGGTTGGAGCTTCTCAAGGACTATGACTTGACTATTTTGTATCATCCGGGGAAGGCCAATGTGGTGGCCGATGCCTTGAGTTGCAGAGCTGAGAGTTTGGGAAGTCTAGCTTATCTTTCAGCAGCAGAGCGACCTTTAGCCCTTGACTTCCAGGCTTTAGCAGGTCAGTTAGTGAGGTTGGATTGGTCAGACCCTCCACGGGTGGTAGCTAGCATGGCTTCTCGGTCTTCTTTATTTTATCAGATTAAGGCACGACAGTATGATGACCGACACTTATTAGTTCTTCAGGATAGAGTTCGTCGGGGTGATGCACGGTGTCTCAACTGCCAGCAGGTCAAGTATGAGCACCAGACACCAGGTGGTCTGCTTCAGAGGTTAGATATTCCAGAGTGGAAATGGGAGAGGATTACTATGGACTTTGTAGTTGGGCTTCCACGAACTTTGAGGGGTTTTGATGCTATATGGGTCATTGTGGATAGATTGACCAAGTCCGCGCACTTCATTCCTGTCAGTACTACTTATACTTCAGAGCGGTTAGCTGGTATCTACATTAAGGAGATTGTCCGGTTTCATGGAGTTCCGGTTTCTATCATTTCTGACAGAGGTACTCAGTTCACATCTCAATTTTGGAGGGCCGTACAGAGAGGTATGGGTACCGATGTAGAGTTGAGCACTGCATTTCATCCTCTGACCGACGGGCAGTCAGAATGGACTATTCAGATATTGGAGGATATGCTACGGGCTTGTGTGATTGATTTTTGTGGTTCATGGGATCAGTTTCTGCCACTAGCGGAGTTTGCATATAATAACAGCTACCAGTCCAGTATTCAGATGGCCCCGTATGAAGCTCCATATAGTAGGAGGTGTAGATCTCCGGTTTGTTGGTTCGAGCCTGGTGAGGCTAAGTTATTGGGCACAGATTTGATTCAGGATGCGTTGGAGAAGGTGAAGTTGATTAAGGAGCGGCTTCGCACGGCACAGTCTCGGTAGAAGAGTTATGCGGACCGGAAGGTCCGGGATGTGTCATTTATGGAAGGTGAGAAGGTACTGCTAAAAGTATCACCCATGAAGGGTGTTATGAGGTTCGGAAGGAGAGGAAAGTTGAGTCTGCGGTTCATTGGTCCTTTTGAGGTGCTTCAGAAGGTTGGAGAGGTGGCTTATAGACTTGCTTTTCCACCCAGCTTGTCGAGTGTTCACCCGGTGTTTCATGTGTCGATGCTCAGAAAATATGTTGGTGATCCGTCTCATGTGTTAGACTTCAGCACAATTCAGCTCGAGGGTGATATGTCATATGAGATCGAGCCAGTAGCTATTTTGGCTCGTGAGATCAGAAAGCTGAGATCTGAAAAGATAGTGTCAGTAAAGGTGCAATGGAGAGGTCAGCCATTAGAGGAAGCTACTTGGGAAATCGAGCGGGAGATGCAGAGCAAGTATCCTCATTTGTTTGAAACTCCAGGTATGTTTCTAGACTCGTTCGAGGACGAACGTTTGTTTAAGAGGGGGAGAATGTAACGACCCGGTACGTCGTTACGTAAAACCTGCATTATAATTGTTGTTATTGACTTGTTATAGATTGGTTATACTGTATTTGATGTATTAGAGTTGATAGGCTTGAAATCGAATGGTTGTAGTGAGAGTTCAGTCAATTAGCCTTTAAAAATAGCCTTAAAATGGGAAAAGTCAACTGAGAGTTGACTTATTGGTAAACGACCTCGAAATGCGTATTTTATGGCTCGGATAGCTTTGTTAGGTGATTTGGGACTTAGGAGCGTTTTCAGAATAGTTTTGTGATGTCCGGTGTAGAATTAGGCTTGAATTGGCGAAAGTTAGTTTTTGGCGATTTCCGGACGGCAGTGGAAAATAGGCTATTAGAGTCGGAATGGAATTCCGACAGTTGGATCAGGTTCGTAATGCCATTTTGGACTTGTCTGCAAAATTTCAGGTCAATCAGAGTTGTTTTGGATTGTTCGGCATCGTTGATGGATTTTAGAAATATCAAAGTTCTTAGGCTTGAATCTGATGTGAATTTAGTGTTTTGATGTTAGTTTTGGTGTTTTGAGAGTGCAACTAAGTTTGAATGATCATATGTGATGTGTTGGTATGTTTGGTTGGGGTCTCGAGGGGCTCGGGATTGATTTCGGATGGTTAACGGGAATTTCGGAAGTTTGAAATGGCAGCAAAAAGCTGTTGGTGAGAAATCACAGAGATTTCCGCACCTGCGGATGTTTGATCGCAGGTGCGAGCCCGCAGGAGCGGCCAACTTTCGCCAATTCAAGCCTAAATCTACTACAGACATCGAAAATACATTCTGGACACGCTCCTAGCCCCGAAATCACCCAACGGAGCTAACGGAGTCGACGAAATTCCATTCCAAACCCATCTTCAGACAGTTCCAACAACGGTCAGATTTCTAAAACTTAAACTCATATTTAGGGACTATGTGTCCATAAACTCTCCAAAATTCACAACTAATCATTCCGACAAGTCCCAAAAGCAGATACAAACGTGGGGAAAACAATTATTAGGGGGTCGGGGCCCTAACTCTCAAAACGACCGACCGGGTCGTTACATTGGGGCATAAGATTGGAATGCATCATTTTCGAGATATCAGATAAAGTTTTCATCAGGGGGAGTATAATACGCGTTGTACTCTTTTTCCATTAAACAAGGTTCTGTCCCAATTGGGTTTTCCCAGTAAGGTTTTTAATGAGGCAGCACTCAATGCGTATTACAAGATGCGTGTCATTTTCCTTCACTAGGCGTTTTTTCACTGGGTTTTTCCTAGTAAGATTTTAAGAACATGGCTTACAGCCCAAAAACATATCATAATATATAAATACTATTTAAGAAAAGGCTTAAAAATCGGTTTCGCAACTCAATAGTCGCCTAAATAGGAAATATGTTCCAAAGTTTCCACCTTTTTATCTCAAAACCCGTGAAGGGGTGCATAGTCCGGGGTTTCATACCCTCAGGACGGGATTTAAAGACATTACTTACCTAAAAACTAGCCCAAAAACTATTCTGCAATGCGCTTGCCTCTCGAATCAACCTCCGAAGGCTCCAAATCTACCAAGTTCAGATTTTTATCATCAATATATGCTTAAGGAACGAATTCCAATCGAAAGATATCAAATTTAGCTCAAAAATCCAAAATTGGTAAAAATCCTCGGGCCCGCGTCCCGAAACTTAGAATTTCTTATACCAAAGTGTTCTTCTTCCTCTCACGAGTCCGTACATATAAACAACACCAAAATTGGAGTTCGTTTGACCCCTCAAATCGACCCTTAAAGGTCTCATAATCTCAAGTGTCTTGACAGTCAGAGTATTTTGATACTACTTCTTGAAAATGAAACACTGTTTTTGGGTCGAGAACCCGGTATATTATGTCCTGAAGGGAAAATTGAGAGTGTCTGACTGAGTGAGGCTGCTGGCCTATATTATGAGGATGATATGATATGAGTGAGGCTGCGGGCCTATATTGTGTGTGATTTATGCCATGCTATGGCTTATTATAGCGCTTGGGTTATAGGAGCCCATCCGGAGTCTGCAACAAACCCCAGTGAGTGCCGGTACCGATTGAGTGATGTCCGCGGGGCTTATGATGAGGGATTGTGAGGATGCCTGATGGGTAGAGTGATTGTGAGGTTGCCTGATGGGCAGAGTGATGGTGAGGTTGCCTGATGGGCAGAGTGATTGTGAGGTTGCCTGATGGGCAGAGTGATTGTGAGGTTGCCTGATGGGATAATACTGAAAGATATTGTGATGAGAAATGATTATGGCCCGAGGGGCAGTTTTATGAAGATTTTTACTGAGTTTTCAAACTGTGATTTACTTCGTTTCCAAACTTGTTTTACTGAGAATTTTACTGAGACATACTGATATTACAGTTGTTTCAAAGGATTTCTGGAAATTGGTTTTTGAACCTATGTAATTGCTGAATACTACTTGGTGACTTGATGTTTTACTGGTTGTTGTGAAATGGTGTATCTATTTGTGTGCTTTATATTTCTCAGACTGTGATTTATTTTCATTACTAATGAGTTGGCGTACTCATAAAGACTCCCTGTGCCTCTGTGCACAGATCAGGTACCGACTTGGAGCAGTAGCTGCCTTGTTCGTTAGCAGCAGTTCACGGGATTTTGAGGTAGCTGTCCAGCGTCCACAACTTCTCCACTTCCCTTCCTTATTTAGCTTTAGTATTTGATTCAGAGACATATATTATAGTTTTAGTAGAATTAGATTTATTTAGTCTTAGATGCTCATGACTATTGTCTCCAGTTCTTGGAGGTTGTTTAAAGTTGTTTAGTTCATGGTTGGGGGCGTTAGACTTATATAATTTATTTCTTTATTATGACTACTGTTTATTATTAAATTGTGCACTATGATAATTGAACAAATGCGTAGTAAAGTGATGGTTGGCTAGCCTAGTTCCACGATAGGCGCCATCATAGCCTGTTAGGATTTGGGGTCGTGACATTAACTAGGGTTTTGAGTCAGTGTAACATAGAGAAGGAACTGAGAGAAGGAATTGAGAAAAATAACTTTTATTTGGTGTAAAATTAAAATAATAGGCAAAAGGGTCCAAAATATTCCTTACACCTCATTATATATTATTGGATAGGATCAGATAACTATATTAAACTACTCAACTACAAACAGAATCACAATTACAACCATATATCTACAGCCGGGCGAACTGCATAATAGATAGACGAAGCCAATTCATGCTTATGCTTAGGCCAGATACCAATATTCTTTTATCTCAACACCCCCTTCCCTCGAGTTGAAGGTGAAGAATTGTTGGTCTTTAAGCTTAGTGTAGCTTAAATTTTAGCTTGGTGTAGCTTAAAGAGAGTGAATGAAAAATAGTGGGAAAAGAAATGGAGGGAAGTAAAATTTTGAATTAGTGCACTTTGTCCCTCATTGGAAGAAGGAAAGAAAATCTATGTGTATATATAGAGAAGCTCTTTTCTAGCTCTTAAAAAGTTGAGAAGAAGGCAAGTCTTGCGCTATCGTCGCTCGCTCGACTTCGGCTTGACAAAATTCCTTTCAAATTATTTAATTAATTAATTAAATTAAATAACGAAAATTCAATCCAGAATAACCTATGACCCGCGACCCGGTCCGGTCCCTTTTCCTATCCGTTTTTTATTTTCCCGCAATATTCACACATGTTCCAACATCTATGGTTGTTCTGAAAGATTGCAAAACTTTTTCAGAAACAGTGCGAAATTGGCTATAAATATGCCTTGAATCCCAGAATTTTTACTTACAAAATTTTCTGATATTCTTCTTCTTCTGCACAAAATATTCCAGTGTGTTTTACGACCATCGAGTGGTTCGCCGATCACCAGAGTTTTTGGTACCGATACGCTGGTGAGTTAAATCGTTTTATCCTGGGAGGATATATTCCAAAACATCGGGTACTTGAGGGGAATAATTTCCTTAAGGACATACTGTGTATTCAGTGGGCTCGGTTTATTCCTATATTATTTTCAGAATTTATTTTGACGATCTAGTTCTACTAACTTTCTGTTTCTGTATTTTCAGAAAATTTACTGTTTTATTTATTTTACAACAATACAGGTTAATAACAAGAACACCTTTTAACTTAGCCATATGTTGCTGTTGAAGAGGGCCAAGCAAGGGCTTTGTGAAGAGGTCCGGATGAAGTAGTAGTCCGCTTTAATATGTTTGGTGCGCTTGTAGAAAATAGAATCCCAGGTTATATATACAGCCACCTGACTATCACAAAAAACAAAAATAGGGAGTGAGAAGGGCGCACAAATATAAGATAAAATGTGAGTAAACCAAGTCAAATTTGCCACCATTTTGCTAAAGGCTATGTACTCTGGCTTCAGCAGAAGACAAGGAAATAATTGGCCGCTTCTTAGATTTTAACCCACCAAGTTGTCACCCAAAAAATACGAAAATCAGTCACAAATGTTTTAGTGTCAGCACATGCTGCCAATCTCAGAATAAGCAGTCCAAGAGAAATCTGGTGCTAAAGATTAGAAAAAATAAAGATCAACAAACCCTTTAAGGCATCTCAAATGGTGCAAAACTGCTGACATGTAAGGCGAAGGAGGAGCCCGATTGAACCAACTTAGGTATTGTACAGAGAAGCATAGATGAGGTCTTGTATGTATAATAAACAAAAGTTTACCAATTAAATTTCTATAAGTAGTTGGATGGGGAAGCAATTTTCTTGAATCTGCCTTCAGCTTGACATTTAAATCCAAAGGGAAAACCACTAGACTAACATTCAAACAGTCATACTCCTTAAATAGATCAAGAATAAACTTCCTTTGGTTTAAAAGAACACCACTGTCAAGTTAAGTGGTCGCAATTCCCAGAAAGTAATTCAAAGAACCCAAATCCTTAATTTTTGAATTCCCTATCTAAATACTATTGAAGATCTGCTATTTCAGAAATATCATCCCCTAACAAAATGATATCATCAACTACATAGCCAAAACCACCGAATTCCTAAGATCACTCTTAACAAACAGTGAATAGTCATTAGTAGAGTGAGTAAAACCACTTGAACATAATGACTTAGAGAACTTAGCATTCTACTATCTTGAAGTTTGTGACCATAAAAAGATTTTTGTAATTTACAGACCAATAAAGTTGAAGTAGAAGCAGACGAGGTAGAAATAGATAAGCTAGGAGGGAGTTTCATATAAACTTGTTCATCAATATCACTATGTAAAAACGTAGCCATTTTAATAACAATAACTATTAAACATCTAATAGTAGATAACTTTATTATAGGTGAGAATGTTTCAGTAAAGTCTATTCCTTCGGCTTGAGTGTCTCATCTAACCACTATTTTGCTTTATATCTTTCAACAGTACTACCATCAATCATATATTTTCTTTTGTTGACCCACTTATAACAAATGTGCTTCTTTCCCTTAGGTAACTCAACAATATCCCAACTGGCTTCTAAGGCCTCAAAATTCCTTCCTCATAGTCTCTTGCTGGGCTAGAATATGAACTACATGCTGAAAAGAAGAAGTAGAACCAGAGAATAAAGGAGGAAGTTGATGAAAGAGATTCATTTCTTGCCTGATTTCCTTAAAATAATCAGTTTATATACACCAAATACAAGAGTATAATTAGGCTATAATTAAGGAACCTAACTAGCTATATATTAGGAACTAAATATACACCTAGCAAAGATGATATATACAATCTGTCATAATATATTTATCATATATTCTAACACACCCCCGCAGTCGAAGCGGGAGGTCGCCGAATGCTAAGACTGTCCCGAAAATCCTCAAATAACACCAACGGAAGGCCTTTGGTGAAGATATCTGCAATCTGATAACGAGGGGACATGTAACACTCGAACCTGGCCACGAGCCACCTTTTCCCGTACAAAATGTATATCCATCTCAATATGCTTAGTGCGTTGATGCTGAACAGGATTACCAGCAAGATATATGGCACTAACATTATCACAGTATACCAATGTAGACCGTGGAATAGGACAATGAAGTTCCAAAAGCAAGTTTCGCAACCAACATGACTCAGAAACCACATTGGCAACCCCTCGATATTCTGCCTCTACACTAGAACGGGATAAAGTAGCTTGACGTTTGGCGGACCAAGAGATCAAGTTATCACCCATAAAGACACAATAACTCGACGTTGAACGCCGTGTATCGGGGCACCCTCCCCAATCAACATCAGTATACGAGACAAGAGTGGATGTGGAAGATGGATAAAGGTGAAGACCAAAATCCATAGTACCCTGTAGGTAGCGCACTATGCGCTTAAGAGCGTGCATGTGCTCATCCCTCGGGTCATGCATGAATAAGCATACATGTTGCACAGCATAAGTAATATCGGGTCTCGTGAATGTAAGGTATTGAAGTGCCCCTCCAAGACTCCTATAAAGAGATGGATCCTCAAACGGTTTGCTCGTAGTAGGACCGAGCTTCGGTTTTGTATCAATCGGAGTAGGAGATGGCTTACACGATGACATGCCAGCTCGGTCAATGATCTCAGCCGCATATTTCTTTTGAGATAAAAATAAACCGCCTGTATGACGAGTGACGGCAATGCCCAAGAAATAGCTCAAATGGCCCAAGTCCTTCATAGCAAATTCTGAGCTAAGAAGGGATATGATAGACTGGCGGAGCTCATCAGAGGAAGCAGTCAAAATAATATCGTCGACATACAATAAAAGATAATCCATAGAAGTACCTCGACGATAAACGAACAAAGAATGATCTGAAGTACTGTGAGAAACCCAAGAGTATGGACATAGTCAGCAAATCTCTTATACCAAGCCCGCGGAGCCTGTTTAAGCCTATAAAGAGATTTCTTCAGCAAACACACATGATTAGGTCTATCAGGATCCCGATACTCCAAAGGTTGATACATGTAAACAGTCTCCTTGAGTTCTCAATGTAAGAAAGCATTTTTGACGTCAAGTTGATGAATCGGCCAAGCCTTTGAAAGAGCCAAACTGAGAACCGTGCGAATAGTCGTCGGTTTGACTACTGGACTAAACGTCTCACCACAATCCACGCCAACCTGTTGAGTTTTACCATCACCTACAAGACGAGCTTTATGCCGCTCAAACGAACCATCTGATTTTTCTTTATGAGCAAAAATCCACATAGACCGAATGACATTAACATTTGGAGGACGGGGCACCAACTCCCACGTCTTATTTTCAATAAGAGCATTATATTCATCATCCATAGCCATTTTTCAATTCGGGTCACGAAGAGCAGACACAGGGTTACGGGGTAGAGGGGATTTAGATACAGATGTAAGAAGGTTGAAAGACTTCTTAGGCTTATAGATCCCATGCTGACTCCTAGTAACAGGACATGTGGGTAGACGAGAGTGAGATATCGGGGTTGGACGAGGAGGAGAGCTAGGTGGGAGAGTGGAAGGAGAAGCTGGGCTCGGCCCAGCAGGCGGGGGAAGACCGTTCTGCCCAGTGGACGAGGCAGAGCCAGTGGCTGGGCCTGGCGAGATGGGCGCCGGTGAGGTAGGAAGTGGTGCAACCGGTGGGTTCGTGGGAGTAGTGAAATGATGGACCATTTAGGGAGATGGTCCATCGTCCAGAAACTGATACATGTGAGTTTGAGGAGTATGTAACTTGGCAAAGGGAAATTGCGTCTCATAAAAAATTACGTGACGGCTAATGATGATTTTTCTAGATGACAAATCAAAGCATTTATACCCCTGATGATGTGACGGATACCCCAAAAAAACACAAGGAGTTGACTGGGGTTGAAGTTTGTTTATGAGTGTAGAGGGAATAAGAGGATAACATAAACACCCAAACACCCGAAGATGGGAATAAGACGGATCCTTCTGATAAAGAATGCGAAGAGGGATTGATAGTTTAATAGCTTATGAGGAAGGATGTTGAGAAGGTAAGTTGCCATTTGCAAAGCATGATGCCAAAAATAAGGAGGAAGGGAAGCATGGGCCAATAAGGTACGAACAATGTTATTAATCGTACGGATTTGTCTTTCGGCTTTCCTATTTTGAGGGGATGTATGAGGACATGATAAACGAAACGACAAACCATTGGCTTTACAGAAGTCCCAAAAGGGGCCATTATCAAATTTCGTGCCATTATCACATTGTATATGTTACACCCCATGTTTTCGTACGTGAGAGTACATCAGAAGTCAATTGATGTAAGCTCAAAAATAAGATTATATTTGATGGAATATATAGTAAGTTAATAATGTTACCTTGGAGGTTACAAATATTTAAGATCTTGAATAACGAGTACCAACAGGATTGGAAAGCTTAGAAGCTAAACCAATTGAAGAAAATAAGATTCGTCGAAAGTCGACGAGTTTGAAATGTTACAACATGTACTTTAGGGTGAGACTATGGTTCATTACATGATAAGGAGTTTATGCTATGAGTTATGTTTGTCATATGATATTCGTGTGCTACGTTTTGAAGTAAAACAAGTTGTGGAACAAAAGTTGGCAAAGGTCTTCACAAGTTACATTCATAATGTGTTGAAAATTAGGTCAAATGTAACTGCTATTTCCCCCCAATATACTTGGAATTAGGGGATGATCTACCTACCAAATTGAATATCTATTAGTCTAGATTCTAACGCATTAAACCGTTCGTCTATACGAAGTCGTAGTAGAGAGATATTCGATTTTTAGCGAGACTGCGCCAAGTAGCTCTCTATGGGACCCACATAGGCGGTTTAGATATGTTG